>PVKU01003594.1:0-173741 GCA_004027475.1 Anoura caudifer
GAATCCAGTCTATTCTCTGACATCATAAGGCTGTGCACAGTCCAATGCGTTGGGTGAGAATAAAACCAAGAACATGAATGGTTTGGATTTTGAGACCACTGTGCCTTAGAAACTGCAAGGGCATGTTGGCAAATCAACAATTTCTTCCAAAATATTCGCATACCAAATTAACATTTGGGAAAGTAATAAACTAAAAGATATTTCTTCTAAACGCACACCTTTGCCATAGGTGACTCAGAGATTATTTCAAAGTAAATGCAGGATTAAACACAAAGTAGTGAATCATTTGAAGACCCTACCTCAGTTTGGAACTAAAATCACAGTCCTGGCTTTGGAAAGTTAAGTCCAACAGAAGTACTCTGGCAATGCTGCCATCTACCCCATTCATTGAAAATAGCAAGAGTGACATCTGTTCTCTTGAGTTTTCTATGCTTTAGGGTTTTAACATTTAAATGCAGTGTTTTCATTTATTTTACTTTTAAGATTTCAGAGCACTCTACTGAATTCAGTCTCCCTTACAGATTGTGTAGCATCATTGTTATAATTTTGAATTCACTTAACTAATTTGACTTGGTAATACGATTTTCTCTGCTTGTTTTCAAAATGTAGTATCTTTAACTTCATTCCCTTTCTCAGTTTCTGAATTACTCATTATTAGAAAATAAGAGTGCTACAAAATATTAAATATATACAGCATTGCTTCCGATTCCATTGGTAAAATTCTTGAAATTATACAGGGGATGTATTGGCAAGTTAAACATGTGCATATAAATGACATATTGGGAAAGGGGCTACATGTCAAATGGCAAGATAACAAAATCCAAAAATTGTTTCACATCCCAATCCATCACTGAACTTCTGAGTGCCATAGAATATATTCACATACTTTGATTCAATTTCCTACCTACAATCTAGTTTAATATGAAAAGCCCATCAGTTACTTCTTCATTAGTAGCAGTGTAGAATGAGAAAACAGAGCCCTCTTATGAACTGCTATAAGCTTCAGGACACGTGAATAGTAGCTCAAATATAAACATCAAATATTCTTTCCAAACATGAGTTCCACAGGAGTCCCCTCTACAGAGCACCAACAGCAGCATGATCCTGATACTTGCTAGCTGAGAATTTGAGGAATTCTGTGTCCTGAAGCATCAGAAATGCTCAGCTTGTTCAACTCGTCAAAATAATAGCAACATACATTTTTGTTTCAGTCATCGAGAATGGATGAATTATTTTTACTCCTTCTTGCACTGTGTCCGTCTCTTAGCGCTCATGCTTTTCCCAGTTTTAGTACTAGACTGAAGGAGAGGAAAAAAAGCCAAATACAGATTTGGAAATCTAAAGAGATCTATTTTGAGATTATGTTCCACCCTCATGTAAACTCTAAGAATCAAGAAAAAATGAAAGAGGGAGAGAGAGAAGAAAAGAAAAAGTAAGATCACAATGAGAACTCTGGTCTCAGGCCTGAAATTAGCACTAGAATGAAAAGGACAAGGAGAATATTCTCCTTCTTTAGTGGAAACTACCCCTGACCCTGTACTAAGGTTGACCTACTCCATTAGTCAAAACTCTTAAAATCATAACTAAATAGGTACTTTTATTCTCACTTTGAAGATTAGAATGTTGCTATGCCTTATGCCCAGTGTCAAAGCAAGGTTAAAGAGTCAGAGGGCTTTCTCATTAGTAAAGACCTTTTTAATCACGTATCCCATGTTTCCATGCCCTGTAAAGTGTTCGTGTCTATGTTGAGCTTTTATTCATTATTCATTTAAATCACGTTTATTTAGTTCATGTATTGAGCAACATCCAACCGAGATGCTTAAACAATATGTAGAGCCCTGCCCTCAACAAGCTTATATTCCAGTGGGAAAAGAGATGATTTCTCTTGGCGTACAGGTCACAGTGGTGCCCTATAGCCATTGCTTATGCCTTATTGAACTTGGCTGTCATTCCTGATGGCATGAGACAACCTGAGCCCATTGACTTACCAGTCCATGAACCATTCAAATACCATTTAAAGATGAAATATGAGTCCTAGTTGGCATCTTAAAATCTGTTGACAATTTTTGTTAAGATTTTAAAAGCACAGGCATCAAAACAGCATTTATGGCTAAAAAAGAATCCCAGAGACAAGGGTAAAATTTTTTTAAGAAAAATAACTCTTTGATTATTTGCATTTCCTACTTTTGAATAAAGACTCCAGTTTCTTATTTTGTACTAGGTCTCTTAAATTATGTAACTGGCCTTGGTTGCTTTTAAAAATGAATAAATAAATTAGTATTTTTAAACTCATTAGTTTAACTTCTAATATGTAACAATGATGGGCAAACCAATTTGCACTAGCTCAGGGAGCTGACAGGTGAGTCTCTGCAACTTTTCAGTGAGCGCATGTTGGTAGCTTGAATTCGGTCATTACAGGTGTATGGATAGCACAGAATCAGCAAATGCTGTGCATTAGGCCTTTTGTTTTTCTTTTTCCTTGGGGAACCTCATGTTTGGCACTTACCAGCATACAACTGGATATAACGCATATAAACAAAAGTTATTTGGCATCCTCAACAATCTTTTTATTTTTTTTAAAGATGGTATTTATTTATCTTTAGAAGGGAAGGGAAGGAGAGAGGGAGAGAGGGAGAGAAACATCAATGTATGGTTGCCTCTCATGCGTTCCTTGCTGGGAACTGGCCTGCAACCCAGGCATGTGCCCTGACTGGGAATCGAACTGCGATCCTTTGGTTCACAGGCCCGCGCTCAATCCACTGAGCCACACCAGCCAGGGCCTCAACAATCTTTAAGAATGTAAAAGTATCCTGATGCCAAAAAAGGTATGGGGATTACAGTTTTACATAACGCATTTTTATGTTGTGATAGAGGCTTATCAGTCACCTACTAATTCTTTCAGATTCTCAGACATGTAGCATTTCAGATTTTAATAGGAAAATTGTGATTTCTTTCATTTTAGTATGTAATATACAGTGCATGCACTTCTTTACTCCCCAACACACATCTATACGCCCATGTTCATGCACATGTGTACGCACCATTTTTTTTCTATAAATGCCTTTAGAAGCCAGTTAGGGAGCCCATCTTCACTGTGAGAGAGAGGAGGATGAGATGGCAGAAACTGGCCCTTTATTAGCCAAAAGTGTTCTTACAAAGTGACACTCATGTAAACTCTTAGGATCCACATCTTTTCAACCTTCAACACATCTGCCATTCATGTGAAATATCTCTGGAGTGAATAGAGGCCGTAAGCTGCACACAATTTGAACTCAATACAAGAACCATTTTGTCAAACTTTACAATGAGTCTCTACACATAATTACTTCCTTTGCAGCTCACTATAAAATTACTAATCACACAGAGTCTTTTCACTTTTACAGCTTTGCTTTGAGATTAATTATCAAAGCTAGTGCCATTCCTGATCAAAATGGAGGCCCTGCATGTTTTCACTGATGTACTGAACCCGGAGAGATGATGTCAGAACCTCACAAAATCCTCTCTACCTGCACACCTGTAAAATGTAAAAATCTGGGTAATCTGTACATTTTTTTTTTTTTTTACAAAAAAGAGGTGAAAATTGGGGGAAAATGTGCCATGGTTTTCAAATGTTTTCAATTACCATTAAAACTTTCAGAGAATGATTTGCATAATGTTTCATAAACATGTAGGCAGATTAACCTTTCTTAGTTAATTTATTCATCAGCGGTAAAAATTCAAAGCACCTCTTATGAGAAAATAATGTCTTGCTGTTAAATCGGGACATACTTGCCTAAGTTTGCACTGTGTCAGGGCACACAAAAAAAGTGATGGGAAAAAAAAAATTTGTCTGTTAGCAGGCTGTTGATTAAATTGCTGGTTGGTGAACAATTACTGGTATTACAGGACGATTAGGTGAAGTATTAATTAGAGTTAGGCCACACAGCTTCTGGGGAGGAAAGATACCTCCTACAACTATGCTGAAGGTAATTCACGGCCTTCATTATGGGGCACTGAGGCTGCTCCAGGTCTGCTTACCTTCAGGCATTAGACACTGCTCAGGGCTTGCGTGGGGGCAGAGTATACATACGTGTACACTTTTCACAAACCTACTTTCTTTTGCTCATTGAGCCTCAAGAATCACAAAAATAGTTTACACTCTTTGACCATAAGGCAGGAGCTGTGAGCCAGGGAGCTGCACCTTATTTGTGATATTCGGAAAAAAAACACCCAGAGGACCCGCAGATGTGGACATGGGACAGGCCATCTTTGTTCACTTTACAGAGGAGTGCCCGATGGTGGCAGGTCGGGCAGGAAATCGGTGTCCTGCCTTCGGCCTCGGCACAACCTCTAGGGTTGGGGAGGGGCTGGTGTGTGAAAGCTCTACCTTGTTATGATATACACAGGGGCCTTGAGAGGGCGGGGACATCCAGATCCAGATCTGATGGCTGCTGGCCAGGCCGCCATCTGTTCTCAGAGGTGGAGGGGCCATGTCCTGAGTTACCCCATACTGACTAGTCAGAAATCCAGAAACAGCCCTGAAATTGGTTAAATCCCGACTCAAAGCTACACCAAGCATATACCAAGCATATACAGGGTGGGCAAAACTAGGTTTTTGGTTTTGAGTACGCAAGACACGGAGTTTATTCTTGTACTTTTATTTAACAATTATGATATTATCTCCTGTATGAACAACTGTAAACCTACTTTTGTCCCACCCTGTGTATGTTTGAAGGAGGTTCTAAGAGGCCAATGGGAGTTCTAAGAGGTATTTACCAAAACAGATGAAAAAAAAAAAGGAGGAATCTCCCATTTGGCACGAAGTATCCATTGACCACATAAAGTAAAATCCGGACGAGGCTGGAAGCAAGCGGCTTCTGCACAGGGAACGAGGGGCGCGCTGTCTCCAGGTGAGAGACAGGCAGCTGGGTGTGGAGTTCTGGCCCCAGATAAACAAGGCCCTGCTCACCGTGGGAGGACTTGCTGTTTAAAACCAAACTATTCCATCTCCAATGATCCGCCAAAGTGATGGATAATAATGAAAAGTAAATGGCAACAACCTGAAGCTCCACTCTCTCAGTTCCCCACGCCCCCTCCGCTGTCTTTTTCCTTGTTACGCTGCTCCTCCTTCCCCGCTGCCGCTCTCTCTTCCTTTCACGTGCATTTGTTGCCGCTCTGCAATGCGAAAGGTTTGCGTGTCAAGCAGAATTTGTCCGACCTTTCAAATCTTCCATTCTCAGAGAAAGCAGAATTGCTTCTTCATAGGTTATTCTCCAAGCCAGGAATCTGTTTGTTATGCAACCTGGTGTTTGTATTTTGTTCAGAGAACATCTTGTATTTCTTTGTATTGAACTACAGCAAACTCCCTGATAAGAGTTTGAGTTCCTGAAAGACAGATTTCATGTTTTATTCATTTGGTATCTTCAGATGTCCATTACAATATTTTACCCATATGCTTATATGCTTGTTAAACTAAATTGTAGGGGAAAAAATAACTAATGGGCTCAAAATGTGTATATCTTGCATTGGTTGAGAGAAGAAATAAACTTCAGCAAAAATAAGTATTGTTTTTAAATAAATTTCTCATTATATACAGCTAAACTCAAATAATAGCAACACTGGGCTGCCTCGGTAGTTTCCTCATATAATGCCAGACTTATTTTGGTTTGGGCGGCCAATACATTGACACCTGCAAAAATCTGTTTGCTTGTTACAAAAACATGGACATTCACTGACACAAAAATCGAAGTAGGGCAAGCATAGAAGAAAACTATTCCATAAATTGAAGTGCCGTAAGAAGCAATTGACAGTAAAGTTATTGTGAAGAGAAAGGCAGATACGAAGCTGAACATTTTTTTTGCAAGTATGGTTTTTGAGGCAATAAACCCATAGAGAGACATATTACACTCAAGGATACAAATGAAAAATACTTTCATGTACCTTAGATATTTATGTTTCTTAAAGTTCCCTATAAGCTAACTTAAGTTTAAGTTTTCAAGTTTTTTGTCAGCAGAGTTCTGGCAGTTACAATAGTTTTAGGGGAGGGGATGAATGAACCTCAGCGACAGCTCAAGAATTTCCATATTGTATGGGTATTAAGGACTAGACAACTTATGTTTCCTGCATAATAGCCAACACTCTGGTTTTACTTGGAATATGTATTTTATACCTGTCTATAACATATATACATATTTTATATAATATGTATGTTTGTTCATGTTATGCTACTGGGTTTGGGAGGTTGCGGATGATCATAAATTGTCCTAAGGGGCTGGCCAGCAGCCTTAAAAGAGGCTGCTCATCTTGGAGATGAGACCATCAAACCCAGAACACACGCAAAAGATGAATTCCAATTAGGATGTGATTAGACACTATTAACATTTCAGATCTGGCCTCTCACACACGGGCATCGTCTGTGAGGTGGCTCCGCAGAGTCTTAACTCACCACCTGGCCTGAGGAGAAAGGCAGGCATTAAAAATGGCACTGTAAGGAGTACTCGGAAAGGCTGCTTACCTATGTGCAGCCCGCTTGTAAAAAGTGTAATGTCACGGCCCACAGCTGGGCTGTAAACTCCCGAACACGATTTTCTCCTAGCCATGTTTATGCGAAATCAAAGCACAGGCCTGAAAACTAACCGATTTAGTCCAGTCATGTATTGTTTTGTTAGGCTAGAGCGAAATACCAGATAATAAAAATAAATCCTGTTTTTTAAATGTTGGCTGTATGCTAATTAATAGTCTGATGTTTTGCACATACTCATATCATTATTTAAGAGATGAGAAAACTAAAGCACAAGGAAATTAGGTAAATTGCAGAAGGTTATAAAGCTAATAACACCCATACTAAATTTTTGCTCCAAACCCCACACCATAAAACACTATAAAACATTGTTCATTCTCTCTGCCTCAGTTTCCTCATCTCTAATGATGATATTAATATTAACAATCTCATAAAATTCTTATGAGGATTAAATCTTTGCAAAGTGTTCAAAATAGCTCCTGCCGCAAAATAAAAGCTGTTCAAAGACCTTATAAAATACAGTATCTGATATCATGGAAAGCAGTTAACAGTTAAAGTGACAGCTTCAATATAAGGGTTGAATTCTTTTTTTCTTTAATCTTGTTGTGTGGACATTGTGTTCTTACATACAGTTACAGTAGAACAGACAACTCTGTTGTTTCTTAAGTGGATCCCTTTAAATGGGCTCTCCAAATAACCAATAAGTGTGTTCAAAATTTTGAGTTTCTCCCTACTATTTCTCAGTTTTTCTTCAAAAGGTATTCTGAGCTGTGCCAGTTTGAGTGGTATTGTTTTGGTTACAACTTGACTGTAACCAAACAGTTTGAATGAAAGTGACTTACAGTTTATTTATTAGACAGAAGGACCACTAAAGTATTTGTAATCGGAAGACAACAAACTCCATAAAACTTAGTACCCACCTCTCTGAGAAGCAGTGCAATCTCTTTACTAACCTACTGTGTCTCCATTGGCATACAACTCTTGGGCTACATTGTAAGAACCATGGCAAGTTTTAAGGATAACGGAGTAATTTAATTTCCAGGACAAGCACGACATAAAATGGTGGCATGGAAGGGGGTAGCTGCTGTTAGCTCAAAGACAATTTCATGCCTTCAAGACTATACAGTGAAAGTTGTGAGAGTACATTTTAAAATAGTTTTAAATGTGGTATCTGAAGTACTTACTCAAAAACTGTCTTAAGCAAAAGATGTTCTGAAAATAATGAGGAGGAAAAAAGGAAAACCTTAGGCACTTGCCTTAAATGGTACACAGTGGGTTTAATGGGTGGATGAATAGATAGATAGGTAGATGATAGATAGGTAGATAGATAGATAGACTGACTAGTCACTAATACACATACAAATAAAACAGTTTTATTGAGATTTTGAACAAAAATAAACAAAATACACATTCCTACCTAAGTAACTTCAGATTTATTTTTGCATTAATGAAGGAAAACAATTAAACATTTATTCTCGTACCTCCAAGTCTGATGTTATGACACCGAAAACAATGCTTGATTACTTGACTAGAAGAAGAGTTCCTAGATACGAGTTCTAGTACCGGCTCTGGGATTTCAGGATAACCATAAGCAATAAATTAAAAATTGAGTTGCCTTATTTCTTACATTTTTGGGAGATTAGATATATTTAAAGCAACTCAAAGTCCTAAACTTTTGTCTCAAATTGAAATGCAAAAACATTTACAACTTTTTATGATTAAAAACACATTGCAAATTGTGTTCACTGAAAAAGAGTTAAGGATATAAAGTCGAATTTGAACAGAGACCTAACGTAGATTAGATTGTTTCTCTTCAAATCCCCATCCCCAGGAGGTGATTTTTGTTTTATTAGTTACAATGGATCAACTATTGGTTTTGCTTTCCCACCCCCTCTATTTTACGGCAAAATGGTCATAATCTCCAATTAATCACCTCCGCACTCTCAATAATATTCAATTACATTTTCATCCTCATGTTTTCGCCTTAATTCACTTGCATTAAAGTCATTGGTGGCATCCAAATTGCTAATTTCTGTAGTCAGTTCCTAGCTCTTATCTTAGTCTATCAGCAGTAGATTTGGCAGTTTATCACCTGCTTCTTTTTACAATGTTTTCTCCACTCTGGAACATCATCCAATCCTGATTTTCTTCTAGCTTTGCCCCATTTCAGCCTCCTTTGCTGGATTCCATAATTCCTTGATGTGCAGATGCTAGTATGACTCAGAACTCTGTCCTCAGACCTTAGCCCTTTTGAAGTGACTTCCTGAGTGATCTCCTATGTCTCATGGCTTTGAATACCATTAATATCCTGATGATTTCCAAATACCTACCTTTAAACTTCACCTTTCCTTCGAACACTGCTTCATATGGCATCTCCATTTGAATATCCAGTTGCCCTCTCAAACTCGCCAAGTCCCACGCACAACTCTTGATTTCCTTTTCCAACTTGGTACTTCCATCTGTATTGCCCATCTCAGCAAATGAATCTTCCTTTTACTCAATCCCTGAGAACCTGGACCTTGGGATTATCCTTGACTCACTTCTGTTGGTCAAATCAAGTTGGCAAATCCTGTTGGTCAAAACTCCAAAATTTGCATTATATCTGGGCATTTATTACCATCTGTTGATCAAAACTACAAAAATTTGCATCATATCTGGGCACTTATTATCACCTCCTCTGTAACAATCCTGATTTAAACTGTGAAGGTCTCTCACGTGTCTATTGCAATAGCCTCCTAATTGGTCTCCCTGCTTCTGCCTTTGCCCTTTTTAATCCAGTCTCCCCAACGCAGTAAGTGGTCATGCTACTTCCCTGCTCTCAGCCATTCCATTGTTTCTCATTAAACTTATCACACATGTCTTATTCTTTGAGAAGAAATCTGGCATAGGAAATATGCCTGTTGCAGATGTATCCCAGTCCCCATATAAGAACACATGAGGATGAACGTGTCCTTTGTATTAGCACACATTATCATTTCTCTATTCCTTACGGTACTGAGCAGCTGTTCATCCTTTCCCTATCCTTTCATTCTGAACACAGTTTTTCCATGGGTTTCCCTAAAGATTACTTCCACAGACACTACAGATTATTTGTTTTATCATCACCATCTGTAAACTCCTGGTGAGTAAAACAGGGAGGAAAGTGTAGTAAAAAGCAATGTCAATCTCTTGACAATTCAGTGGTGAAAATAACATTGCTAAACTCCTAAAAGTAAAGGTCATTGCTATGATGTTTTCATATTAATAAATGCTACATATTTTTGTGGCTGGAAAAGTTGTCTGAGAATCTCAGCATTGCTAGTGAGTAGAATAATGTAAATTTAGATATTAAGGTTAAATGTTCCACAACTTGGAGGCGGTAAACTTCAGACAATAGTTCAGCTTTTCTTTAAAAACAATGTATCTTAGAGGGTAAATATTGACCACATTGTATAATTCAATGTTTAATACATAATTATCTTAAGATTTGGGGTTACTGATTGAACATAATGTATATAGAAACATGAAAAACAATTCTCTCTTGAATAGTATTTTTTCAAACATTTATGTCAGTACACCATTTTTGTTTGCTGAGATATTGGGTCACTCTTTAGTCCCTACACTGCTTTATTTGATTATATTCTTTAGCCCCAAGTAAAAAGCTATGATAATCATGGAGCTTCTGTATGTAAGAATCGTCTGTAGCTTTTATTTTAAAGGAGGAAGTCAGATTGGGAACTAACGTTTATAGTCCATCTATTATGTATTCTGCAATTTGCTGAGACAGCCTAGTTCATTATTTTATCTAACCCTCACACCAGTAAAAAAGAAAATCATGGCCTCCACTTCACAGGAAAGAAACTGAGTCAAAGAGAAAATAACTGACGTGGCAAAGTCTAACATCATTGCTGAGACACAGAGCAGGGCACCGAGTCACAGCAGCGCGATGTTCGCTGCATTCACGGGGCCAGTCTTCCTGCAAGAGGAAAGAAACACCATCACGCAGTTTCAAAGGTCTTCGGCTCTGCTGGACACCATCTTACAGTTGGGGTTGAAAGAGACTGGATTCACTTTTATAGTAACCTGTATGACTTGGGTGATAAAATATGCAACACAATTGCTTCTTTCACACCAAACTATTATCCATATCAATTGAATTCCATAATAAGTATCCAAGAAGGAGAAATGGAAATGCATTTTTCCCCACTGAACAGAATACTAGGAATATTATTTCATTTCAGAAAAATCCAGTTACATCCTAGTTTAAGTGAATGCAATATACAAAGTCTAGTTTTCAGAAGTGTGATGAACTGCCTCACTTTACAGAGTGATTCACTGCTGTGGTGTTAGGTGTGTGTTTGTGTGTGTGTGTGTGTGTGTGTGTGTGTGTGTGTGTGTGACATATTCCTCCAAAGCTTTTAAACTATTTCTACTAAGCTTTTAAGTACTGTATTGAGAAATTTCAATTAACACAAAATTTAGCAACATGTCATTCTTTAAAAAGAACATGACATATAATGACAATTAATTTCCTAAATTATACTCTAACAATAAAGTGTGTATCTACATTAGTTTCATGCATAATAAAAACAAAATACATTGAACTCATTGGCCAATGAACAACGTGCATTATTACATGGAAGAAATTCCTCTTACTACCACAATTTGCCTCGTTTCGACTTATAATCATCAGAAGAACTTTAATCTGCCCCTGGGAAAAGGGTTCATTCATTATCTTTTCAGGTTTGCTCAAGGGCCTGGAAACAGGGGGATGTCCTCGATGACCTTTAAAGATCCCTTCGAGTCCTATGACTCTGAAATAAATTAAAGTTTTATGGCCACATTATGCATAAGCATCAGTGGATCTGGAAGGCAATGAGGAGGAAGTCTGCGCTCAGACTCTCCCTCCCAGTATTTATGCTTCCTGTTCATTTCATGCATAACTAATTTCATACAGCAATTGGTAATCGCATCTTGGTAATGACACCACAGGCATCACAAAACAATAGCAATCATGGCTGCAATTCATTGTAACTGCAGCTAAATGCCAGCACTGCAGCTAAAACACCCCCGACCCATCCCAAAGTAAAGGGTGAGAAGAACAAAGTATAACTTCAAAATGGTCACCTTCACTAACTAGCTCTCGGCTCTGAATAGTCTGCGTTCCTGCTTTTATGGCATTTCCAAGGTCGTAATAATTTATTGAGACAGTAAAGCCTGGAAGTTACCCCTTTTTTTCCAAAACCAAAAGACACATTCCTTATTTATACTACTGCACCAATGCCATCATGTTTGTTTAAATCTTATTTTTTAAGGATTTGCTGTTGCTTATGCATAATGTGGGAATAAATAAGAAGCTATATATTTTTCTGTTCTGTGTTTCATTGAACCAATAAACACAAATTCAGGGATAAGAAGTAGTTATCAAGACATATTATCATAGCAAAAGCAGAGCTTTTCTTCCTGGAATTTAACGAAAGCATATATCAGACATACCTTGCAAGTTCATTTGGAATAATGTTAAGATTATGAATAACTTTTAATTCTTACAAAATATATTTGGTTCTATTATTATTTTTTATGCTCCTTAAAATCCTGTGCTGTCAATGAAGTCAATATTTGTTATTTCAAAGTCATGAATAAAGGATTAGTCACCCAAAGATGTAAGTTATGTTTCTGTTCTCATCAGACTAATCCCCCTTACGATGAAACTGACTAACACCTCTTACATGGTGTATAACAGTCCCAGAGCCCAATGCCGTCAGCCAGGGGACCAACCTTGAGCTGAGCTACAGTTGCTAGGACACCGAGCCTGGCCCTTCCATCCTCCCGTCTGATGGGAGCCGTGGTTACCGCAGGCTCAGCTGTGTTCCACCTCCTCTGTGATTGTGCAAGGAAGAATATTGTAACAGTGAAGAGTAGTCATTCTTTGTGATTCTATCTTCCTTTTTATTAGTTAACGGTAATGGCACTGGCTTTTGTTAAGACAGAATTTAAGTGCTTTGACGAGGTTCAAGAACAGGGAGTCACTTCACTAGCTGTTTAACTTTGAAACATTGGAGGCTTTTAGGTGAGGCCAGTACAGTTCACTCTAGTCCATACTTTACTAGTCACCAGGAAAGAACAGACCTGTGGACCTCATCATATAATACTAAGATCACTCATTTTTATACTGTATCTATCCCCATTTGATTTAATATGACTACATTTCATTGAGCCTACGAGTGATCTTGGTCAAAGTAAAACCTCCCCCATTGTTAAATGATATATTTTACTGTAAAAATAGCAACCAGTAACATTTGTGAATAATTACATCTGAATGATTGTCTCATAGTCATTTGTCTGTTTGTCTGAACGATTATGTTTTACTCTCTGTCTTCCAGGTATACCATATCCATATTTTTAATCAGAAATATATAATCTTTACTAACGTCAAATGGTTCAGAGTACCTGTTTTTTTGTTAAATAATAACGACTTTGTAGGTCACTGAATAAACGCCTCTGTGAGCAGGCTCACAGGAACAGTGTGGGCGCCCCTGGCCGACGCAGAGGACCTAGGCCGTGTGAGGAACTGCCCACCAGCACCTTACTGTTGACCCTGTTTTAGGCATTGTCGGCAAAAACCCTTCTTTGAATAAGAAGGTCCAGCAGAATAAGACTCAGAAAGGAAAGGGGGGGTTGTGATTTTAGAGATAAATCAACTAGAAAACATAGACCCACCTCATTCTCCCTAAAAATGCTGAGGGATAAGGGGAAGTAGAGTCTACCTAAAAAAGCAAACTTTGGCTTTTGAATTGTCAAAAATTTACATGAACTAAATACATTAAATCATTACATGAAGCAAAACTATTAGTGAGTTTTGAAGCCCCCAAGAAAAGTAAAGTTTGGGACTCTGGTCTACATTATGGATGCTAAAGCAAATAGAAACATGTTTCACTCACTACTAAAAAAATAGCAAAATTAACAATAAATAAAAGGTTGGGAAAAGATGAATGAAAACATATTAAAGGAGGATAATTTCAATGTGAGTTTACACATCTTAAATTATTAATAATCATTAATTTTTATTTCATTTTCACTATTATGCTTGATATAACATTTGTGGGATCTTGTGTCTGTGTAGTTTCAATGAAATTATTTTACCTACATATTGTTGTGTTACTCATACTATAAAATAATAACATTTCAGAGGAGAAAACTTGCTTGATTCTCATTCCAAATAAGTAGTATCTTTTTAAAATTAGAGTTCACTAGTCATTCACTCTATGTTTTAAATTTAATAACAATTTTTCAATATTCAATTTGAACATCTTATCATAGTGAAAAATGAATAAATAAACCTGCATTGTCTGGACTTGGGTAGAAAGCACATTTTGGCAGAGGTGGAATTACCTCAATTATTAAATCCCCCCTTCACTTTATATCAACCATGAAGTTCCAGCAACAATCCTTTGGGAAAAGTCTACTGAATAGTCCCCAGTATAAGTAGAAATAAAATTTTGGCATGAACATTTCAGACTTTTCCTGACATTTTAATTTCAAGAGGAAGATAAAATGCAGCTGCCAATTCATTCACTCAGGGGAAACAAATCCATGCGTTTTTGCTTCATTTATAACTAAATCCTCAACATATGTTTCTGAAATAGCCATTTGATGCTCTTTCTCTTCCATTGTCAGTCTTGGCCTCCAGACTAAGTTTAGGGGACACTGTATTTAAGAGGTGAAAGCAGAGTTCACCAAAACTTGCCCTGAGAAGTTTATGACAATGATCACTAGTTTGGGGTTACTTCCCTTTGGTAAAGCAAATGTTACCCTTGTCATGATAGTGGCTGTGTTACAAAGCTTCCTTAAAACACACAGGAGCACAGACTGGAGATTAAGGTAGAGCTGCCCAAGAGGAATGTTTGAAGGAGTTTGTTTAATCTGCCTAATAGTAAAATGTTCTTATTACGCTCCTTCCCTTGTTTTGAAAATCCGAGGCTACATGAAGCATTTAGATGGGCCCGATGTGGTCCAGGCGCGATGTGCTCTCAGCTGGACTATCAAGACCGATGAAGTCCTTCCTCTGCGAAACCCAGACCTTGCTGCTAACAGGACTTTTCCTTTCAATCACAATTGGTTTGTTTTTGAAACTGTAGAAAGGGAGCCTGTTTCACCTGAGACAGATAGCCTCGTTCTACAGAAATGCCAATATCTTTTATTTCATTTGTTCCACTGCGGAGCCCTCAGTCTGCTGTGCTCAAATGACATTATGGCATGGTGCCATTTTTCATATTAGAAAGTAATCAACATCAAATCAATAGGAAGCCATGTTTACTCAATAATTAATTAAATTTCCTAGAGAAAATGGATGTGCCATAATTTAGTAATCTGTGTTACAAAATGATCCTTTTTTTTTCTTATTTTGGCCAAGGTTGTCATCAGCAGCTTCAAAATGATCAGACTAAAAGCATGAGAAACTACTGGGAAAGGAGCACAGGAGACAGGCACCAGAGAAGCAAGTAAAGACAAAGGCTCACTGTACTCAGACCTCGACGATAGATCTTAATATACTTTAACAATGACTATAAAATAGTCTTCAAAAGAAAATAACATCACAAAAATCAAGGGTAATAGCTATTGAGACTCAATCCAATGACAGACGGTCTATCTGGGTTTAGGCTTCTGATACCTTTCTCTGACAGTGTCTGTGTGTCCGACAGATACACTGCACATGACAGTGTCTGTGTGGGCATGTATGTAATTAACAGTAACTCTCATTAAATCAAGTCTTACCAGAATATATTTTGGCCCATGTTGGTGATGGAAAGAAATGGTTGGAATTTCCCCAAAATTAGGTCCTAAAATGGTTACCTCACATAATCTATTCCCGCGGTCCCCATCATTTTTGGCACCAGAGACCAGTTTCTTGAAAGACAATTTTTTCCATGGACCAGGGTGGGGTGGGGGAGACAAGAGACGGAGCTCAGGCAATAATGCAAGTGGAACCACCGAAGGGGAGGAGGGTGGTTGGGGACCCCTGGTCTATTCAGTCTGAACCTCAGTTGTTTTATTTTAGATGTTTTTTGTAATTCCAGTGGGGATAATGACATCAACATCATGGCTTAGGTTGAAGAATAAATGAGACAGTGTGTGTAAAGTCTCTGGAACATAACAGCATCTTCAATGAAGGTTGACTTCTGTTTTGCATCCAACTTCTTCAACCATTAACTAGGCTATCTCAAAACATGAAGTTAATAAATTTCAATAAGAATGTGACTCTCCTGACTTTCCTGTCATATGTCACAGGAGATTGTCACTGTTACTGCTAGCCCAGGTGAGCTCTTACTTCAGGTTTCTTTCTAAATGCCAACTTCCTGAAGGAGGTCTTTGCTAATAAAGATTTTATCTCCCCCATTTTACTTTCTCTTAGTCTCCTGTGCTTCACCCCACTGATTGCAATTTTTAATGCCATACATGTTTTTTGTAATTGTTTGCTTAAACTTATTCCTAACACAAATGCCAAATTCACAAGAGGATCTCAATCTGTTTGATTCAGCACTGTGTATTAGGGCCTAGCACATAAGAGACACCAAATATTTGTTAAATAAATAAGTTAAACAAACTAAAACACATTAGTACAATTACATGTCAGAAAAGGGTCAGAGCAAGAGAGCGTTCTTATGCTTTTTTCACCCAAAAACCAAATATGACACATGCTTTTGTTTTTTAAGGAGCATCATAGCAGAGCTGCATGGTATCTCACTCGGTAAGCTTTATTCTTTTAAAATCAATAAGTGCGCTCCAAAGTATATTAGAGAGGTCACAGCTGAAATGGATGCCGTCAAGCTGCCGCTGGAGTCATGAGGGCCAGGCATGTCCACCCACACACTCTGCTATTCCATGGGGTTCTGAGGTGGCTGCACCTGCTACTCAGGGAGAACAGTCAATATTTATATTCAGCTTGGAGCTCCCGAACATTATTTCATTTTCTAGATAGAGTGCATTTGGCCCCATGAATTTCCCCAGGAGCATCTTTGGTAAAACATGTCAGTAGCCCTCAAGGGAGGGCCATTCATTGCAGTGTGTACAATTCGCCTGTGTCAGAGAACAATCTCTCTAATGACATGATTCATATATACACAGCCTCCCTTTGCTCTTCCAAATGCCTCTATAAAGAGGCAGCAGTGAAATTTAAAAGGTACTTACTTAAAATACAGATTGTTTGCAAAGTGTATTAGCTAAAATTCAGCCAAGCCAAACTCAAATAAACTAAGGCCATAAAAGTAATACAATGCTTTATTGTATCTTAAGGCTGGTAGCATCCTTTGTTAGAAAGTCACCCCAAACAGCCAATCTTTCTGCCTTTCTCTTTAATAGCTAGTAATAAGGAATGCTCAGTAAAGACATGCATCAGATACTCTGCTGTGTGTGATTGGAAAAGACAGAAGAACTGTTCTTTGATTTATTCAAGTTGAATCTCCTTTAGTGCATCAAGGGACAATTAGAATTACAGATCGCTCACTCTTGACTCTCAGCATGTCAAGCAGATGCATTGGATACAACTGGCTTTACCTCCTTCAGCAGCTCAGAAAAGAACCGGTTGTTGCCAGACCCTTATTAAGTGATGTGCATGTTAAAGTCAGCCTGATTTCCCAGAGAAAGCCTAGGCTCTGGGTCCAAAGCAAACTGGATTTTAATCCTGGTGCAATTTATTCAATGTTGTCGTAAGCAGTTTACCTATGTATCACTCTGAGCCTCAGTTTCCCAACTATACATTGGGTAAAATAGTTTTGATTCACATGGTTGTTTCTCAATTATAGATAATGTATAAAACACCTAATGCAGTGCTTGGATCATAAGGCATATCCCTTTCATTTTCTTAAGCACCCTCTTGCCCCCCCCACCCTAAATCTAAAATAAAAGTAAAAAAGATAAAGAATAACAAAACAAGCCCTAGCCAGTGATTCTTAGTCGGTTGTGTGTCCATCAGCAAACCTGTTACCAGTTCGATTCCCCGGCTGGACACAGGATGGTCCCCAGTTGGGGAGCATACAGAAGGCAGCCAATCAATAGCCCTCTTCCTCTTTTCCTTCCTCCCTTTGCCTCTGCCTAAAATCAAAACTAAAAATTAAATCATTAAAAAATGATAACAAAACAACCTTTTCTTTCTTCCATACCTTATAATCACATCTGTACACCTCTCTGCTTTTTTCATGTAAATTCCTCCAAAAGACAGAGTTTATTCCATTCCACTTAATCATCTCCTCACTTTCAATGCTTAAGTCAGTGTCTGGCCCTTCAACTCAGGCAAAATTGCTGTCACTGAAGCCAGCAGCAACTTCCTAGGTGTCAAATCCAATGGCTATTCTGAAGTACTTACCTTTCATGAACCCATTCCCCACCTCATTTGTCAGTACGTTCATTTCTTTGAAATGCTCGGCTTATGGTCTTGCCTCCACCCCTTCGCTGTTGCTCTCTCTTTGAGGATGACTCCTCCCCTGCCCACCCAGTAAACACTGTGGTTACTCAGCTTTCTAACCTTAGCCAGTTCTCTTCAGATTCTGTGGACCCTTTTAAGTCATCTCAGTACTCTCATGATTTCTGAGACAAAACTCTACTGTACTAATGATTCTAAAATCTCTATTTCCCCAATCCATGAGCTTTGGCTTCCAACTTGCATATCCCAGTATGTACTGGATTCAGGGAAGTTCATCCAACATCTTGAACTTGTGTCCAATTGTCCACCCATTAATTTCTCCCTGAAATTATACTCCCTTCTACAGTGTGCTTCCCTTTTAGACCCCTGAACCTACACTGCTGCCCAAGTCACAGGATAAGGAGGCTTTGGCCACTCCTTCTCCATTACTCTCTGTTCCCCAGTGTCCATCAATTGCCAAAGCCCTTGGTTAACCTTCCAAATTTTTCTCCAAGATGTTGCCCTCTCTGTGTCTATAATACCTCTCTCTTTTCTAGACAAATACAGTTGTGTCCTAACTGCTTGTTCCTCTCAAATCTTCCTTCACATAACTGCCAGAGTTATCTATTAAAATCTAAACTTGGTTATGTCACTCACCTCTTAAATCCATTCTTTGGCCATCCATTACTTAGGACATCAGACCAGCTTGGGCCCTTGGCATGACTGTCACTGCCTCCATCTCTGCCCGGCCAACCTGCCCCCAGCTCATCTCTCAGATTTTGGACTTTCCAGGCATTAGTTTGTCACCACTGAACCGCATGCACTAAGGAAGCTGAATGTGTACAGAACCTCTGAACTAGAAATTCCACGCTTAGTAAATAATCTCAACGGAAATATGTTCACCACAAGAATGTTCAAAACAATGCATATTCAGAACACTCCTAAACTACAATCTGCTCAAATAAGCATATGCTGTAGGATATATACAAAAAAACTGGCACATTCATTCAAGGGAATATATAAGGTACTGTGAATGAATGAAATGCAACCATACACAAATTATGGATGGGTTCAACTCACATAGTAGTGAGTAAAAGAAGCCAGATACAAAAGATCCATCTTATATTATGTTGGCCAAAAAGTCCTCTAGTTTTTTCCATGAAGTAAAAGACATACTTTTTTTTTATTTCACCAATAACTTTATTGATTTGGATTCTTTGAGTATGTTGGGTATCTCCTGCTATTGACTTCTAGTGGGTAGAGGCCAGGGGTGATGCTAAACATCTTCCAATACATAAGACTGCCCCACAGCAAATAATTATTTGGCCAAAGCGTCAATGATACCAAGAAACTTTGCAAACCACTTTTGACATGTTCAGTCAGTCACGGTACCTTCTCCATACACTGCACAAATCTTTTTTTGTGTGTTTCAGATGCATTTTTACCTTTCTTGAAATAAAAAGCATAATACACCAAAAATGTTTTCTTTCATCTTTGATATGAAAGTGGCTGCACAAAAATTCACCAATTTTGATAAGTTTTTTTTAAATGCACGATGATATGACAGCTGTTACAATATAATCTAACAGAATTGTTTGGAAAGCTAAAGAGAGCTGAGCATTACTAGAGCCATCATACGGAAAAACTAAGAAACTTTTTGACCAACCCAATACAATCCCAACTATGTAGAGTGCAAACACAGGGGAAATTAAACTGTGGGATTAGTCAAAGAATAGTGATTCTCTTAGGAGGAAAGATAAGCACACACCAACCCTCTAGTGACTGGTCACCTTGCCCAGAGCAGACCTCAGTCCTCTACAAATGTCCGTAAGGTTTCCATGAGCTACTCGCTCACTTCTGTTTCTCTGAAGTGCATCTTACAAGGCTTTTTCTTACTGACTGTCTCAGCGTCGATTTCTGTGGCCTATTTTGAAAAACTCCAGCCACACACTTGGCTTAGGACTGTCAAAAATGATCATTCTTCAAATATCTGCATTCTCTGTTCCCTAATTTTAGTCAGAGTTTTACTACAATGCTGTTTCCCCATTGAAGCCTCCCTTAGCTTCTTTTGTGATTACCACTCCCACATGCCCCCTAATACATTGACACACAGCACTGTGGAAGTTCAGGGTGTGCACGTTGACTTGATAGACTTATATATTAGTCAGTGTCTATCACCACCGCATTAGCTAACACCTCCATCATGCCACATCATTACCCTTGCTTTTTCGTGGTGAGACATTTAAAATATACGCTCTCTGCAACTTCCCAGTAATGCAGTATTATTAGCCATGATCCTCATGCTGTTCATTGGACCCCCAAAAAGTATTCATATTGTAACTGGAAGTTTGCACCTTCTGAGCAGCAGCTCAGAATGAATACTGACAGAATTTTCTAAATGAAAGACTATATCATCTACAAACAAATCCATTTTTTCTTATATGTATAGCTTTATTATGTATTAGTTATTTGCTATTTATTTTAATTTATAATTTGTTATTTATTACTTTTTACCTTTGAAATTTTTATTTTATTTTTTTCTGTCTTTTAATATATTTTATTGATTATGTTATTACACTTGTCCCATTCCCCCCTTCATTCCCCTCCACCCTGCACACCCCCTCCCACCCACATTTCCCCCCTTTAGTTCATGTCCATGTGTCATAAGTTCTTTAGCTTCTACATTTCCCACACTATTCTTGCCCTCCCCCTGTCTATTTTCTACCCACTGTCTATGCTACTTATTCTCTGTACCTTTTCCCCTTCTCTCCTCCTCCCACTCCCCTGTTGCTAACCCTCCATGTGATCTCCATTTCTGTGGTTCTGTTCCTGTTCTAGCTGTTTGCTTAGTTTGCTTTTGTTTTAGGCGTGGTTGTTAATAACTGTGAGCTTGCTGTCTTTTTACTGTTCATATCTTTTATCTTCTTTTTCTTTGATAAGTCCCTTTAACATTTCATATAATAAGGCCTTGGTGATGACGAACTCCTTTAACTTGATCTTATCTGAGAAGCGTTTTATTCTCGCTTCCATTCTAAATGACAGCTTTGCTGGATAGAGCAATCTTGGATATAGGTCCTTGCCTTTCATGACTTGGAATACTTCTTTCCAGCCCCTTCTTGCCTGGAAGGTCTCTTTTGAGAAATCAGCTGACAGTTTGATTGGAACTCCTTGGTGGGTGACTGTCCCCTTATCCCTTGCTGCTTCTAGAATTCTCTCCTTCATTTTAATCCTGGCTAATGTAATTATGTGCCTTGGTGTGTTCCTCCTTGGGCCCACCTTTTTGGGACTCTCTGAGCTTCCTGGACTTCCTGGAAGTCTATTTTCTTTGCCAGATTGGGGAAGTTCTCCTTTATTATTCGTTCAAATAAGTTTTCCACTTGTTGCTCTTTCTCTTCCCCTTCTGGTACCCCTATAGTTCAGATGTTAGGACATTTAAAGATATCCTGAGGTTCCTAAGCCTCTCCTCATTTTTTTGAATTCTTGTTTCTTCATTCTTTTCTGTTTGGTGTTTCTTTCTTCCTTCTGGTCCACTCCATTGATTTGAGTTCTAGTTTTCCTCCCATCTCTATTGATTCCCTCTGCATTTTCCTTCATT
This sequence comes from Anoura caudifer, assembly GCA_004027475.1. NCBI lineage: Eukaryota > Metazoa > Chordata > Mammalia > Chiroptera > Phyllostomidae > Anoura > Anoura caudifer. Next base: position 21,472 of record PVKU01003594.1, read on the forward strand.
TCATTTATGGTAGCCTTCATTTGTTCATCCAATTTGTGACCAAAATCAACCAATTCTGTGAGCATCTTGATAACCAGTGCTTTGAACTGTGCATCTGATAGGTTGGCCATCTCTTGGTCACTTAAAAGTATTGGCTCTGGGGGTTTGATTTGTTCTTTCATTTGAGCCATTTTTTTTTTTCAGTCTGGTCGCGCCTGTTATGTATGAGGGGTGGAGCCTTAGGTCTTCACCAGGGTGGGGCAACCCAGTCACAGAGTTGTGACACTGTATGTGGGGGCCGGGTAAGAGAGGGAACAATGGTGCTTGCTCTGATCTCTCTTTCAGATTTCAGTTCCCTCTGTGAATCTGGGAGTCTCTCCTGGCACCTCAACCCCCACAAGTATTTTCAATCAGTGCTTTTAGGCTTTATTTCCCAGCCCTGGGGCCCTGGGTTGCACAGTCTGTCTCACTGCCCATTTTCACCTGGTTTATCTGCATATGAATGTGTGACTGAGGTCAGCCCCCTTGTGCACCTCGCTTGGTCTGCTCGTTGCCTCCCCGCACCCAGTAACTGCCACCTGTGTACCTGTGGTGTGCCAACAACTGCCTGGGACCACTAGCCACAGCTTTTTCCTGCTGCAACCCCTCTCTGCTGGCTGCCAACTCCGCCCACCACTAACTCCACCCCTCTTACCTACCTGTCTGGGTGAATTGCTGTCGGACTTCCGTACAATTCAGTTTTCTATCTGTTCTGGATGTTATTTTTGGTTCTAAATTTTTGTTGTCCTTAATTTTAGTTGTGAGAGGAGGCATAGCGTGTCCACCTATGCCTCCATCTTGGCCAGAAGTCTGAAAATTTTATTTTATTCTTGATACTTTTTATGGTTGTTCAAATACAGATGTCCCCATTTTTCCCCCATTACTCTCCCCTGTCCTATCCACTCCCTACCTTTCATAGTCAATTTCCCCCCTCCCCATGTCTTTGTCCATGGGTCTTTTATACATGTTCCTTGATTTGACCCTTCTCTTCTTTCCCCCATTATCTCCCTTTCTCTTCCCTTCTAGTCACTGTCAGTTTGTTCTTTATTTCTATGTCTCTGGTTCTATTTTGCTCTCTTGTTTGTTTTGTTGATTAGGTCCACTTATAGGTGAGACCATATGGTATTTGTCTATCACCACCTGGCTTATTTCACTTAGCCTAGTACTCTCCAGTTCCATACATGCTGTTGAGAAGGGTAGGAGTTCCTCCTTTCTTTCTGCTGCATAGTATTCCATTGTGTAAATGTACCACAGTCTTTTGATCCACTCACTTACTGATGGGCACTTAGGCTGTTTCCAGCACTTGGCTATTGTAAATTGTGTTGCTATGAACATTGGGGGGGCATAGGTTTTTTTGATTTGGTGTTTCAGGGTTCTTAGGGTATAATCTCAGCAGCAGAGTTGCTGGGTCAAAAGGCAGTTCCACTTTTGCTTTTTTGAGGAAATTCCATACTGTTTTTGGTTAGTACATGGTATCTATTTATTACTTTTATTCTTTTGTTTATTATTGCTTAATTTGTTAGAGGAGAAAATACTAAAGAAAGCAAAACATGGCCCATTATTCCAATAGGCACTGAAGGTCATAAGCTAACCTAAAACAAGGAGCACAAATCAGTGCTAATGGGAAAGTATCACTTTAATGAGGGGGCGGGGTGGAGTTTGTTTAGTTTCAGTATATGTCTTTAAGTAATCACTTTTATTTTTAAGATATTGAGTATGAGAATTTGGATATTTAGATGTAAAGATATTTGGTGAAATAACTTGAAGCCAAAATATTTTAATAGCATTGACTTATAAGGAAATCATTTATTCCTTTTTGTAGGCCATTCTTTGGATCACATTTACTGGGTCTCATTGGTTTTGGTCTAGGCCAATGGTTATCAATATGTGCTAGCTGGTAGAAACATCTAGAAAGATTAATAAACATGAATTAATGTCTGGCTCCCACTATCAGAGATTCTCACTGAATTGGTCTGGGGTACAGCTTGAGAATCCAAATTCTTTTAAGTTCCCATGTGTTTGGGTTAAGATTCAGAACCATTGTCTACATATCTACCATTTTTAACTTGCAAAATGAATACATGTTTGGACTGACATGGTATGTATTTCTTTTTACATTCACTGTTTCACTATTTCATTCCACAAGTTTGATTATCTGATCAATAAATGAGCCAGGCACCATGCTAATGACAGGGTATATGCTAGTTAATAGAATTGGTGTGGACTGTCTGTATTCACCATTATAGTTTCCAACAGTACATTCTAGTACACAGAATCACACTGTGATCTAACTGTGCAACAACTCAGACAGAATCATGTCTTTGAATGACTGGAAGTCACTTGAAGCCATGAAGACAGCTGTTTCTGAAGTGAAATCATGGAGCACCAGGGTGTTATTAGCAATGACAAGACATGCTTCTCCAAGATTTTTTAATGTGTCTTCCCCTTATAAGCCAAGTAAACTTTTCTTACTTTACCCTCTCAATGACTTCATTCTTTCTCTTGCCAGGAACTTTTGTTTCTCACTTATCCCCTCACTGTTAAACTATGAAGGTTTGAATTGCTTACCCAGAGTAGCACTTAAACCTGAATCATTTCTGTCCATGGACTAAGTTAAATTAGCTGATCCTGTTAAAAATAGAAAAATAAAAAATAAATAAAACACTTCATGCGAATGTGGTTTTTATCATTCATTTATTTCCTTTATAAGAGAGGCAGGAAGGTATCACCAAAAGCAAATGTTATTAATTGTATATAAACACTTAGTAATTTGGGGTCTATGGCTAACATTGAAGGCTAGCACAATATATTCTAATATTAACAATAGTTGTTAACATATATGAAGAATTTCTTTTTAATCAGGCACTGTTCTAAGAACTTTACATGAATTCATTTACTATATTCTCAGAGAAAATAATGAGATGATGTGTACTATTATTATTACCATTTCTATTTTAAAATAAAAGGAAACTGAAGCAAAGGGAATGGATACACATATTGGCTTCCCTGTGTTAAACAAAGAACATAGATGTTGACATCCTTTACAATTTAGAGATATAGTCAAGATGCTTTTCTGTTTGAGTTGAAAACTCTACAAAGCTTCTCAGTGCACATCACTATCCTTGCTTGTTTTGTAAAAAATGACCTTGTTTTCCAGTTAATGTTGTCACGAGTCAGGTAGTTCATGAGTTTCAATTCAGCAGAATTTTCAGAGGAGAATGATTTTGTAATGTTTTATATAAAAGCAAGGATGTCAAAAATCTAATCCATGGTATCAGAGTTTTGCCAGAACATTGTTCAGACTAAAATGAAAAACAGGATATCCCACAGGGTTCTCTTCCATAATGAAATCATTGAGATATGAAAGGTCCCAGGAGGAGGACTTTCAAAGTTCTAGCCATTGGCAAACAAGAAACCAATTGAGATTTGTTTTTAAAAGAAGATGGTGTAATATTCCTATAGTTTGATATTAGGAGGGAAGCCAAAATTCTAAATAGTGGACCATCTGGAGAAGAAATATAATGAAGAAAGCCAACAAAAATATAATTACAACAACTGGCTTAGAAATAACAACTGCATTTATTAAGAACAGCCTAAGTAGGGATGTCAAGTGAAAAATCTGAGTTAAATTTCCATTTCAGTCTCGCTGTGGGAATAAGAGACTCAACCTCTGAGCAAAGAATATGAGAAGAGTTTGGTAAAATATCAGGTGTAAAAAAAGTCACACTTAAATCTTTGTCCTTGTGTTTTTAAAAAGAAATAAATAATTGAAGATCATCAACTACATGTGATCATGCATGGTACATGCTAGCTGGGAGTACAGGGATGAGGCTCACATGGTCTTTCCTTCCAGAACCTTAAATATGACCATGTACATAAAAACACATTACCCACACAAACAGTTTAATAATAAAGTGATTAAAATAGTTTTACATGTAGTTATTAAAAAATAATCCATAGCACATTAATCAGAATTTTTGCACTTCCTAAAGTAATAAAACAGGAATGTGTTGAACTGATAATTATGAGGAACAAATTTGTAATATATGCATGACTACTCCTCACTCATGTGAAATGTGGCTGCCGTCATGTTAAGCAAGGATACTGAAATGAATATAAAACATGAACATTTATGCCATCAGAGATTTGGTGAGAGGAAAAATATATAACTATTGGATGCAATGTGTAAAGAAAGAAAATAGGAGTAGAGTTTTAGTGTCAAGGTGAAAAAGGTATTATTATAGAAAGGCTTCTAAGAGTAAACTTACTTAACTTGAAGGGCAAATGAGTATTTCTAAGGAGAAAACGGGCAGGTGGGTGGGATGGAAGACACAACTAAAAGTTCAGTGACCTGCCTGAAAGAAAGACTGGACGGACCGGACCAGCACTCAGTTGTAGGTAGGATGGAGTAACCAGTGGTGGCGGGTGGTTCAAGGGCAGCAAGCAGGGGGAACATCATTAAGGCCACGCGTGCAAAGCCAAACAAACAAATAAATAAGGTGTTTTACTCTGAAATGTCTTGGGAGTCAATAACTGATCTCTGTAGGGAAGTGACACAGTGACACAAACTGATCTACCTTTGAATAACGAGCTACATCTTAAAGCTTGATTGCTACAGTCCCCCTTAGCCCAGGAGGAGACATTCCAAGAGGCCCAGTGGATGGCCGAAACTGAAGACAGGACAGAACCCTGTGTACACTAATGCACTGTGTTTTTTCTCATAGATACATACCTGATATTTAATTTAGATATTAAGCACAGTAAGAGATTAACAACTAATAAAAACAGAACACTTATAACAATATACTGTAATAAAAATCATCTGAATGGGTCTCTCTCTGTCTCTCTTTCTCTCTCAAAGTATCCTTCTGTACTGTACTCACCTTTTCACTTCAAGGAGACACTTTACAGCAGTAAAGTGTCTGGCATGCCCAAATTGCCCGCACCATTATAAAGTAGAATAAGGGGACTGAACGCAGGCATTGGGAACCTGCAGCGACAGTCAATCCCGTAATGAAGATGGCTACTTGATGACTAACGGGTGTGGAAAATAGGAAATTCATGCCTGGGGTGCCGCAGAGCAGGACTCCCCAGATTTCACCAAGTCATCAGAACAGCGCTCACTTTAAACCATATAAATTGTTTATTTATGTAACTCTCCATTTAATATTTTTGGGCTGTGGTTGACAGTGGGTAAACAAACCTCGGAAAGTGAAACCATGGATACAGGGAGGCGGATGGGGGTGGGGTCTACTGTTTACAGTAAACCAACCAAATCTGGTCATTTAGGTTGGGGATGTAGAACACCAGGGGACCATTGTGGATTATGGAACACACGTGTGGATCTGACTGCTTTCCCCTTTTATAGTCTTTGGGGTACAGGTGTCTCAAATGACCGTGTAAGGCTAATTCTAATTCTATACCTGCTGGGAAATGCTGGGAATTTTTAATCTGTCTTTTCAGAACATGCGTTATTGCTTCCCCTTTAGTGTATAATTCACCCCTGTGTACCTCCTGAGCACCATCCTGAACTTGCTGAAATCTACTCCATCTCTGTAAGGGGCTCCAGCACATCAAATCCACCATTCCCCTCCCACACCAGGTGCTATGTGTGCGGCCCCTATTGCCTGGCACTGTCTTCCCTCCTCTCTTCCCTTTTGTACTCTGACACTGAACTTCAACCTTCAAGTTTCTTAGAGGAAAACACCCTCAGAAAGAAATTCTCTGATTTCTTTGTCCTGGAAACAACCTCTACCAGGACCTCTCAACACTTGCAGAAAACCCCTTCTGTAGCGCCTTCGCAATTTGCAGATAGTTTTAGATGGTGACGGACTTTTTACCTCTGGAATGTCAGATCCAGGAGGAACACGGCCAGCCAGGGGAGTCCAAGCTCTGGATTGCAAGTCCCTTCAGAGACGGGAATGCGTTGTCTGTGCACCAGGACCGCTGGGTGGAGGGCCACTTTCCCCCAGGAGACTTGCCAGGGAAAGCCCACGGTAGGCTTATCACACATAACTTCACACAAAGCTTTTTTGGCTAGTTGATGATTTGCATTTTAACGTATAGAACTCTTAAAAGATATATGTACTATTATCCATTTTTCCTTTATGGTATTTGTTTTTTCATGTGTGACAGTTGAAATGTTCTTCAAGAGACTATATATACATATTTTTCCTAGGGGTTGTATAATATTATTGCTTATTTGAAATTATGATCACTTTTGAATTATGATCAATTTGGTATACATTGTAAAGCATAGATAAACTTATATTTTTCTTTTAAAAAGGTATTACATATAGTTTTACAATATATTAACCTTCAGAGTGTCTGGGTGAAGGACTTATAGCCCTTCTTGTACCTTTCTTCACAACTTTATATGTTGTGAAGAAACATATTATTAGTTACCTAATAATAAAAAGTCTTTTGGGTGTTTCAGACAATCGCACCAACTATAAGCTACTTTAGCATTTCAAATACCTAACTGAATAAGTACATTTTCCCCAGATAAGTTTGTACAGGCTGAACATTTATTGAGAATCTCATTCCCTCTTGCCCTAACCTAGGCTAACTAGTGGCCTTGTAGTTTCCAGCATCTTCTCTAAAACACTAATCAGATCATGTCATTGATCTATTTCACACTTGAAACTTAGATTTCCTCTATTTGAAACGGAATGTCCCCTTGACTGACCTCATTCATGACACCTTCCTTCCCTTAGATTGTTTATCTCAACCTTCTTCAATAATTCTAGACCTCCCAAGGCTGTCTAATTGCTCTTGTGGTCATTTAGGCCCCCTTTCATCACGCAACTCATTGTCACATGCTGAACACAAATTCTGAATCACGGTGTGCCCTGTCTTTGATCATGAAATATAAATTTATGATAATTACTTAATAGTTCATTTTCACATTTGTAGTGTGGAAAGAATATGGGTTCAGAGTTTCTAAACCCCAGGAATACTTATGAGCTTTTTGCCCTTAGACTCTTCTAAAATTTACTTTTACTTTTTATAAATGGAGATAAGCCCACCTACCTCATTGCATTGCCATGGGAATGAAAACAGCTAATAGATATGTACAGTGCCTGGCATTGCAGATAATAAATATTATCCCCCAACCCTCACCTCCTACATGGCTTCTTCTTTGTCAATTCTGGCAGATGAGCTCATTCAAACTACAGAGAAAGGGAAATAGCAGGGATTCTTGGTGGTGCAAATTTTGAGAACCAGAAGCAATTTGCAGTTAATTTTATAGATGATAGAAAAAAGGCAGGCAAGAATAGAACTCAAGACTCTTCATACCCAATTGAGGTCTGGGTGTGCTTCACTACGTTTACCTTATAGTTAAGACTGCATGTGAATCCCCTACATGGAGGGGAGTTTTAAAATGAAGGTCATGGAAATTAGAGCCCCCGGTACCTTGACTACCAGTGTTCTGATATTGGCCTCACCAGTGTTTCTGATGGAATAGATAGTGACTGTGTTTGATTTCCATCAGTGTGAAAATAAAAACGCTGACGTTCTTGGCAAATGAACCTGTGTGGGTCTCCTAGGTGACTAGGAGTGATGAAAAGTCAGAGGGAGTTGGATTCCCACTAACGATAAGGATAATTGGATTGGGGCGCAGGTCTGCACTCAGTCTGGGGCACAGGCTCACTGCTAACTTGAGAGCCCTCAGCTCGCTGCTGTTGTTTTACAATGTACAGTGTTTGCTCAGATTTTTTCCCTCCTCTGTGACATGAGATCAGGCTTCAGAATCCAGAGTAGTCCCTGAACCACATGAGGTCCCTGACAGCCAGAGGTGTCTGAAATTAAATCCTGTTATAACTCAGAAGGGACGCTTCTTTTTCAACATAGTCAGGGCCACTACAAGAATGTTTATATTTACTGATACAATGATGGTTTTGCTAAAAATTAGCAACTTTGCTTAATACATGGGATCTATTCCCACTAATTAATGAAACTTTTCTTTATGGACTAAAGTGGGAAAAATGTTATAATTATGGCTGCTTTCTACTTTGATATTGTCTGCAAAATATATTCATGAACATATTTGTTGGTAAATAATGCTTAGAGATAATTATAATTTTTCTAAAGACTAAAATAGAGTAGGGAGTGAAGTTTGCAACATATATTATTGGCATTCTTTATTCAATTGAAATTAATTTTTTTCTTTCCTTCTTCTATTTGGATAAGGTGACTTTGGTATTAAGTGATAGTTAAGATTTCCCTAAAACTTAAAAATAAAAGGAAAACAATGTTTAAGCCATTGCTGTGGTTCAGAGGAGATTTTAATAAGCTCAAGGAAAGCAAGTATGCTATCTCCTAAAATGCCTGCATGGGAATTTGTCATTTATTAACTTAATTTATCTCAAGCCAGAATCTAACCCTCAAACCTGTAGGGTTGGATTATATTTGCTCAGCACACTAAAAATGCATTTATCAACCAAGACTGATCTATATGTCTGAAAAAATCCATTCGCTCATAATGAGAAATATGACTATCTCAAAGTCTGTGCAATATGCACATCAGCAGATCAGTGCATTACATCCTCATAAATGCGCTAGCAAGCAAACTCTTACTTAGATCACTTCCTGTTGACCATGAAGTCAGATGTAGAGCCACCAGTTGGCCGGGCTAGAAGGGCTAGACAGGAGTGTGTAGGCTGGAGGCAGGGTGCTGTTCGTTAGAATCACTAAACACAGAGGCTCCCTCTTCCGGGGCTTTGTTGCAACCTGTCATATGTTGCTTCCGATTCCTTTTTCTATGCTTCCATGACTGTCCAATTTCACTTTTTTTAAAAAAATAATTTATTTGTGATAGAGAGGAAGGGATGGAGAGAAGAAGAGAAACATCAATGTGTGGTTGCCTCTCCCATGCCCCCTACCAGGGAGCTGGTCGGCAAATCAGGCATGTGCCCTGACTGGGAATCAAACCAGTGACCCTTTGGTTTGCAGGCTGGTGCTCAATCCAAATCAGTCAGGACCAATTTCACTACTGGTGAGTATATTCTTTCTTTAGAGATCTGAATATATTTGACTGAGATACATGTTAAGTCGTAAAGGGCTGAAAATGACACCATCTCTTTATATTGGTTTTTTTTTTTTTACATCAACATTGTGATCTAAAAGTTTAACTTTCAAAGAGCAATTTTATTGTCCTTCTTTTATATTTTTCACGATGCCTCAATATTATTCCTAAAAGCAGCCACTACTAAGAAAACAAACATAAAATAGTAATGTTTGTCTATTGTTATAGTCAGTGGTGAGTGCTAAGATCAGTGGGTTTGATTTATGAATTGCAGGGTGACCTGATCTTCAGGCCTTTACCATTGACTGTTTAAACACAGGTGGATCCTTCTTCCTGTTTGTGTTGTGGAGGCCCATCCTGAGGCCCTACTCCAATGCTGTAGTTTTTTAAATCAGTCCATGAGATATGTCCACTTTGGTCATTCAAGTAGGCCCTGGTATATAAAATTCTAAATATGTTTGTTTTAGAGTACAGTCTTTCTCTAAATTATTTCTTAAGTCTTCCAGATTTATATTAGAAATTTTGAGATTTACTTTTTAATTAAAAAATAAGTTTCACAGTATAAATGGTCCAGCCTAAGTTACCCTAGAAATTTGTGATAGAGTTTGAGGATGATACCTTGGTTTAAATTTATTTCACCATCTCATAGAAAACACGTGCTTATTCTTCATCTTTTCCCATTGTTTCCTAAGGAAAGGTTTTAATATAAATTTATACTATTAAAAGTAGAGTTGGGTTTAATTTTTCATTGATTCTTAATTACCTTCTAAAACAATGAAAAATCATTTGTTAATAATTTATATCCATAATTTAATTGTGGCACAGAAAGGGATCTGCCCAAAGGCTTGCATCTTCTTTCTATATTTTAGAGATACTGATATGAAGCAGTTAACTAGCGAGGGCCATTTTTTCCCAGTAGTACTTGCATCTCAGTGTACCTTGTAATGATTTCTTCTAATAGATTATGAGTGGAAGCAATGTATACCATCTCTACACCACTCTGATACTTTCTACCTAAATGCAGAGTAGTGACATGCCCTAAAAGATGGTAGAGTCACAAGACAGAAGGCAACTAGCACCTTCCATCACCACATGAAAGGCTAATTGCTGAATATTTATGTTGAGTTGTTGTGTAAACAGAAAAATTACCGTATTTTGTTTATCTATAACATTTGGTGTTATCTCCAATAACAACTAAACATCATGGAATCTTAATATCTAGAAAGTTAATGTTAAAATAAATAATAGAAGTCATTCAATCCACTCCTACCAAGCACTACTGAAGATATTAATCTCTCAGGGGGCATACTTGGATTTGGGGAAAGAGAGAACCTAAGAAAGAAATGCATCTCTCAAAAGCTGACATGACAACACTCATAAATTCCTTCAACTTTTCTCCACTTATTCAGCTGATTTTATAAAACTTCAAATTTTGTTTTTGGCTCTGAACTAGAGAAAAAATACGGAATAAAGGCAGGGAAAAGAAAGGCTACTTTTCTCCTGATTGAATAAGGGCATAGACTAACGAATGAAGAATTTTATTCCTAAGCTACTCGATCACTAACATGGTGTAGAGTGATTCGAGCACTACATTTAATTGAAGACAAATAAATAAATACTGTAAGATCAATGTAGAATAGCCAATAGTAAGTATATAAAACATTCTAAAACAGAAAAATAAAAGTTGAGGAATGGCTGAGGAGAAGGCAAAGGAAACCGGGCCAAATGATGGAGATAAATGGGAACAAAGACCAAATTCCAGACCCAAATGCCTTAGTTCTATTCAATTTGTATTGGTTTTCTGTCAAATCAAACTAATGTACTTGAATATTCATTGTTTTAAATGCTTTTTTGGATTGTGTACAACATCCATTGTGAAAAGCTGAGAGTATATCTAAGTAGTAAAAACCTTTTATTTTTTTCCTTGCCAGAATGATTTACTTGTCCTTAATTGTTAAAAATGCACAAGAAATTCCAGAGCAATCTGCCTCTGACTTCTACTTCAGTGGAATTGTTTGAATATGGAAAAAATAAGATGCATAGATAAGATCCCCATGGCCAAACAGTGATTCGGTAACCTTTGTCCTGCGCCAAAGTCATCATGCTTTCTCTTTGGGAAGGTGACTTTGCCGTGATTACCGGGCAAGCTGGTAAGGACGAGCTTCCTCAGTCCTGAACACCACGTCCATTATCTTTGGACAGCTCAGGAAAACATCAACTCAAGAACAAAAACCCCAGTGGACTAAAGAAAAAAAAAAAAAAAAACCTCCATGTTTCTAAGCCTGTGCTCATTAACACGGAGATGACAGCATTGAGTGTGGTATTTATTGCATGGTGTTGCTGTAAAATTCAATAAAATAATTTATGAAACATGTTCATTAAAGTGCCTGACACAGAATAAGAAGTGGAGTAATAGCTGGCTTTTTTTTTATCACTATTATGACCTGAGTGTTCCTTACTGTTCCAGGCCTCCATAACTCAACCCCTATTCTGTGGAGACAAGTTCCTTGCCCTCCCCTAAATCCATCTTAGGATCCCTAGCCAGCGCCTCCATTATCATGACTTCCACCTGACACCCTTCTCTGCTGTCAAATCTGCTGCATGTCTGAGGTCACTCCTGTCCGGTCTGTCACGGCTCTCATGGCAGCCATGGATCTCACTAACCCAATTTGATCCAAAAGATGGGGCCACAGTCTTTCATTTCATTTACTGGTAGTAAATATGTATTTCAGTGAACAATAGTTTACTCCAGGGAATTACATGAAGAACAATAGCTGTCTATAGCTGTATCCATGCCCAGGGTTCCCAGTTCCCTAACCTGGCTCCCTGCTGCATGGCACCCACCCTTGTGAAGGGACATCGGCTGAAAACAATTTAATTAAGAAGATAGAAAAATTCATGGAAATAGATTGTGTAAGATCATAACACAGGAGAATATGAATAATTACCAAGAATTTATAGACAGTAAGGAAGACTATGGGAAAGGAGACTACAGTCTTGCCAAATGAGAGTGAACTGCGCCAAGAGCTGGGGACACATCCAAACTGAACTGCACGTGGGAAGCTCTTCATTTCCCTGTACTGTAGCTAATGCATGGATTCAAGGTGGGAATGCCCATGGCCATCAGCTCGCCACTGGAAAACCTGCAGGAAATTTTGTTAAGGCTTAACATAGGAAGCAATGATATCACAAAGGAAATTAGCCTGGGTAAGAATTGAGGCTTCAGGTTCCAGATCCACTTGGCTACAAGAGAGTCACTGAAATTTCAGCACATATCAATGACAGTCAGTGTAGGACATGGACCAAAAATTTAGTGGATACATAGATCCTTATCTGCCTGCACTACAAGGGAGAAATTCCTTCTTGCTCCCTCTGGACCTCAGACAATCGAGTACAAGTGTCTAGGCAGTCCCCCAAGATGACAATTGATCAGTTACATCCAAATCACTTCCGGAAGCCTGCTCATCTCCCAACAAAATAAACAGTGGACTTGATCTTTTTCAAAGTAGTTTACAGCTTCTTTGTTTACCATTTCCCATCCTGAACCTTGTCTTTCATTCAGAACTTCATTTGAAGCTATTTAGTTAACATCAATACTTTTCTGGAGACTGGGAGCAGCAGTACATCAACCAGAGGGAATCCCTGCCCTCAAGGAGCTGAAATTGCAGTGGGGAGGTAAGTAGAACACAAATAATACACATAGAACAACAAGTGTTTATAGCCACCGTTGAGAATAACAGTGTCCGGGATAGGGGACAAAGGGGCTTAGAGGAGCAGGAGTCAATACTCTTTCATAAAAGATGATCAAGAAGGACTTCTCTGAAAAGAGGATGACAGTAACTGAATAACAACAAACAAACAAACAAACAAACAAATAAATAAATAATAAAAACATAAAAATGAAAACATACAAAAGAAAAGAAATGAAAGACCTCTCTGGGGAGGTGGCACTTGAGCAGGGATGAGAAAGAAATACCTGGTCTGGGGACTGGTGCTCTAAGTAGATAGGAAAACAGTGGCTGAGGCCCTGAACCAGGAACGTGATCAGGGTGCTTGCCCTTTCATGTACAAAATATTATTTAAATGGGTCTCTCCCTAAGTGAAAAACCTCTGTGAAGTTCAGAATGTTCCGGCAACACCAGGAGCCAAACACTGTTAGAGCCCCCGCACTCTCTATGACCCTGCTATAATGTGTTATAATAATGATGACAATAATTACCTTTATCATTGTTATTTTTAACTATGGACAAAGACTAACCTCAATTTAAACCTTGTAGGAAAGTGGATAAACGGGAAGCATAACGGAAAGGAAGCTTCATAGGGTGAAACACTCATCGACCAACATTATCCTGAACCACATCCCCTCAATTTGCCTACTGTTTCCATCAAAGAGATGCTCTGGGTCATACTGTGCCTCTGTTATTTAATTATATGTGATGCTTCCCAGAGATGAGCAACTTCAAATCAAACTGGGGCAAGCATGCATGATCCAAGACCCGGTGGTCAGAAATATCCTGTGTATGATTAGGATAAAGTTATAAGATCAATTCATATTTTGAGATATTTACAATCTGGTTGACAAAACAAAATACATGCTCCATAATAAGTAGAAATTTACAGCTTGGCATGGCACAGCGAACAATACCCATTTGTTGGATGAAAGAGATACAGCAGGTTTTGGATCTTGCTATGAATCACATATTTAAAAAAAAAGAGCACAGAGTAATTAGAAGTAAAAGATTTTACATGGAGCAAGAGTGCTATTGAAACTTCACACCATGCATTCTTCACCACCTGGGGGACATCACTTTAATATTCCACCCCTAGAGGTATGCAGTAGACTTTCCCCTAAACTGTCCACCTACAGCCTTCCCCAGTTCAGTAAGTGGTAACTCCATTCTTTTAGATGCTCCAGCCTGAAACTTTGAAGTTACCATCCTTTTTGTGGTAGTAAGCTCAATGTCTAACATCATCACAATCTGTTTGCTATGCTTTCAAAATACATCCAAAAATTGAGCATTTCCCCCAACCCCTATGACAACCGCTTCTGTCCAAGTCTCCATATTCTCCCCGGAATTACTGTACAAGCCTCCTCATTTATCTCTCTGCTTCCACCAGTGCCCTCCAGGAATCCATTCTCAACAGAGTGGCCAGAGTGGTGTCTTCAAAAGTTAATTAAACCATGTCTAAAAATCCTGCGTTAGCTACCCAGTCCGCTTAGATTAAAATCCCAAGTCCACACAATCAACTAGAACACTCTCAGGCACCCCATCTCATCTCATCTCCTGCTACCTCTTTGAACTCTCCCCTGCTCACTCAGCACCAGCCATCTGACCTCTTTGTTACTCCTCAGATTCACTAAGTATTGTCCTATAAGTTACTTGCTATTCCCTCTACATGGAATGCTCTTCCTCACGTATCTGTAGGGTTCATTTCCTATGTCTTTTAATGCCTCGCATTTCTGATCAGATGTTACCTTGGTCAAGCAGACCCCCCCCCACACACACACAGAGCCCCCTGCCCAAGTCTCTGTTAACCCTCCATTATCTGTATTCTGTATTTACCATATATAATGTATATGGTAAATATACATTATATATTTATTTTCAGGTCTTACATTCTCAACCCCACAACGAAATAAGTTCCACGACAACGTGGAGTTTGCTTTGTTCGCTGTGGCCTCCCTAAAAGCTACAACAGTAGTCAGCCCTGTAAACTGGCTTTACGCCAACTCCAGAGATGAACTCATTTTGAAACACCACTCTCAAAACTCACATAATATTGATTATTCCACATGAAATGAAATTGAGAAACATCATATTATTCTTCTTTTATTTCTTAAGTGTAAACTAAATCTGACTTTTGATGTTTGGGTACCTTTTAACAATACTTGGTTATAAAGATATTTGTCCAATATCAGAAGTATTGACGGGGATATAAGATAGATATGATTTCACCGGTGGGAATACTGACTCTCTGCTTCTGTAAGATGTGTATTTTATTTTTTTAATTTTATTCATTTATTTTTAGAGAGACAGGAAAGGAGGGAGAAAGAGAGGGAGAGAAACATAGATGTGCGAGAGAGGCATCAATTCATTGTCTCTCGTGCACCCCTAACTGGGGACCTGGCCTGTAAACCAGGCAAGTACCCTGACTGGGAATCAAACTGGTGACCTTTTGGTTCTCAGGCCAGCACTCAATCCACTGAGCCACACCAGCCAGAGCGGATATATATTTTAGCACTATAAAATTATTTAATGTTTGCTATATTGTAACTTTTGTCTCATTAAGAATTTATTGTATTATTTCTTTATAAGCATTATTATGCCATATATACTTTTACAATTTTTACCTGCTCTCCACCCTCAATTTGTTAATATTTTTACCTTTTTGGGTACCTTTTTTGATAGTTTTTTAAAATAAAAAATACTGATATAAAAGTAAAACCTTTAAATATGAAAATTACTACTGAGGAGGCTAACCCCACCAGACATTAAAAGATGTGATAAAACCTCTATAATTTAAAAAACATGATGTGGTTCTAAGGAGTTAACAAAACCCTCTATATACCGTAGTTATAGTTCTTGCTGCCAAAAGCAGGGCAAAGCAGCAATTTTAACGAGGCTCAGAGAAATTAAGTGATTTGCCTAATTTCACAGAGCTTATACTTGTCAGAGTCACACCCTTAACACAACTGTAACTTCAAATGCTGGGCAAACAAAATGGTGTGCAGGCCATATATTCTAAACTATCAACATGCAGTATAATTTAAAGTTTTCCCGAGTCTCTGACACTCTGGTTGAGGGTATGAAATTCATGTTCAAGAAATAATGTACAGAAGAGGTAGATGTTTCACATTGACTTAAAAGCTTCCAACTATGTGGCTGCATTTGATTCTCTCTGCAACCTGATGAGGGTAATAGAGCATGCCTTCATGTCCTCATCAGGCAGGGGTGCATTCTCAAACCACCTCTCAAATCCCAGTGATTTTCCACAAGTAACACAAATTCCTTGTGCACTCTACGTGCCCTTGCAAGTCAACCACGGCTACGTAGTCTCCGGGTTACTGCTATTTCTGGGAAGAGAAAGGAGTGACATGGCGAACCCCATCTTTAAAATGGCACAACTCAGTTCTCCTCATATTTTATTGGTCAAAGCAAATCCCGTGTGAGCTCCTGAATTCTAAGTGGGATGCATCACCCTCCTCCGAACAGGAATGGCCAAGTCCCAAGTCCAAGCCTGGTGTCCGTGGCATTGGGAAATGCAGTCCTCTCTTACGACTACACAATCTCCAGCACTACCTACAATGGATTATTCAGATGAGAAGCCTGGGATTCAGAGAGGGAAGGTAGTGATTAGCCAGAGTGTGGAATCCAGCTCAAAACCATGATTCAAGCCCTGTTGTCCATCATTATTCCACACTTTGCTTAGGAAGTTGCTTAGGAAGTCAGCAACAGCACCACGGGCATCCCTGAATAGAGGTCAGGCTTGTCAAGGAAGAACCAAAAGGCAGACTCTGCATCTGTTCCGGATGCCACCCACACTCATCGACACCCACCCCACCCCTCATACTCCCACCTCTAACCCTGCGAAGTAGGGTATCTCTGAAGAATTTGGGCCTCTTTGAGGAACTCTACACCCCCCAAAAGCAAATTTTAAAAACAATTATCCTAGCCTGAATTCTGTAAACCTGTTTTTTCCAACAGTTAGAAGAAATAGAACAGAATGCTCCCTGAGGTCCTTCATAACCGTAAGAGTCAGTGAAAAGAAGGCTTATTTGGCCTCCCACAACCCATAAGTCTCCAATCCTCTTCCATCTTGTTCTGTTATCATAATCAAAGAAATATAGGAACATGTTTTTCAATGGAGAAAAATAAGACGTATATCCACTGTGAGGCAAAAATCATTCTCTTTTTATTTAAAGTGATGAAACTTAAACAGAAGGAAGCAAGTGTTCCTTTTAGAATACAAATAATCAAGTCAAAAGCAGTGTTAAAGTTATTCTCAGTACAATGCAGGTTGTGGATTTAACATTAAAAGTGACCTGATTTCTTCAACAAAGAAAGTATGGAGAAGCAAGGTATAGATTAAGAAATATCTTAAAAGTGTCGTTATTCTTCATTCGAGCAAACTGTAAACTTTTAATGTGATAACAAGGGATACTTGAGACCTGACTCTACATATAAACACATGGAATTCATTACTGTTTGCAGTTTTACAACACTGTATCTTTTAAAGATACGAATTGCAATATTTATAGATGAAGCAAAATGATATCTGGGAAATGAATTGCAGCACACGCTATAGGGCTGAGGGCAGTGGGGAGGAAGATGGAGCAGGCGAGCACGTGCCTGAGCTGCTAATAGTCAAAACTGGGTGTTGGTGAGAACATTAGGATTCATTCCATTCTTCTCTGTCCTTTTTTAGGTTTGAAATTTTCTATATTAAAACATTTACAGCAGTTTATGACATCACCCTAGTCCAGTGTTTAAGGACACAACAGTAAATGTATTGTGCTTTTTTTCATTGATGAAGCTTTATTCACTTGCTAGCTCTTATCATTTGATGTATTTGTAAGATGAAACCAGAAGCCTGACAAGGGAGGGTAGGCCCCCAACCTTCTCTGCCGTGACACTTAGATGAGTGGGATCCGTAGGTGCATGTCAGAGCCACCCTATTTTCTTGGGCTGCAGACAGAATGAGACAAAACGCGCACTTAAGGATATGAGTTTGGGGGGGATAAAGGGTTAGTTACATTTCGGTTTGTCTCCATTGACACTGAGAACAATTTGCCTGGTATTTAAAGCACAGGGAAGAAACAACTTTTCTCTATTTTAATTTCTCAAGTTTAAGTATTCCATTTTCTATTTGCAATGACATCATAACTCAATTGCAAAGAGGAACATCCCAGGGCTGACTTCCTCAATCAGCACAGTAAGACTCAAAAGTACAATGACTCCATTTTTTTCGTACCCTAAGAAATTCATTCATACAACTTATATTTACAACTCAGCCCTGACCTTGGTTTGTGATGTCAACACGAGGCTCCTACCAGTCAGCAGTTCTTCCTGCAAATTCCATACAGTGATAGGTGAATTTTATTTTTAATGTGGCACTTACATAACTGGGATGTCAGCTTGCCAGCAAAGATCCAATAGGAAATACTTGAATATATTTGCCTTGAATCACTTGTGGCTGACATGATAAAGATCTAGGGCTGGAGTGTTTAATTCATGGGCTTGAACAAGATGCTGTATTGTGCTTAGATGCAACTTGGTCAGAAGCGGGAGAAATCCAGCCCAGTACAAGGCTGAGCTGGTTGGTCAGCTAGCTCCGATAACATGAGGGGACCGTGTGTTTTGGGCAAGCGTGTGGTCTTTGTGTGCAGTGTCTGCTGCTTCTGGTGTCGGTGTAGAGGCCTAACCCAGGAAAGGTGCTTGCTCACTGGGCGTGTGAGAAACTTTGGGATGTGTACCGTAGAATTTCAGCCCGCAGAGCTCAGCTGCCTACAGGTTAATGCAGTGAAACAACACCCGAGTCAGAAGTGATTGATTTAGATTTGCTTGGTAACTGGATCAAAACTAAGATAGATTCAAATTACTTTCTCGGAGTCGCCTCAAATTTCATCCATTTTTCCTGTCTGTATTATTTTTCCATTTCCTTTTGGGACCTACCCACAGCATCATTCTCTTATGCTTTGGTAGAGAAAGTAAATCACTTTAAAGAAAATTAAAAAGCATAATTCCATTCCATATAACAAAGCACAGTTGTTAAGACTAGTTCTGGGCCCGGCTTGCTTTAGCTTTTACTGCTTACTCATTGTGCGATCTTACACAAATCACTAATTTCTCTAGGCCTTGCTTTCTTCATTGGTAAAATGTAACAAAGAATGGCACTTCACAGATTATGAATTTTAGGGATTAATTAATGAAAACTTCAAGCTTTGTATCTGGTACATAATAGAAGCTCAGTAAATTTTAGCTGGATGAAAAGAAGAAAGTTGTCTGGTTTAGTTTGACAAAGAAACATCGGAAAGATGGGGGAGTGGAGAGTGAAAGAGAAAAGGGAACAGATGGAGATTTCAGGACAACAGGCTAAGAGAAAAACATACACCCACTGGGAGAGATATTGAGGCAAGAAAGACAGAGAAGAGAGATGTGTTCTTACGGGAAAACGATCCCCTACATTTCAATCTTGTCCATGAAGCCTCATCTTTGGATACCTATAACACAATAGGTGCTGCATAAGGCACAATAATGGATTTTCAAAAATAAGACACTACTTGCCTGCAGGAGATCACAGTCCAGCAAGGTGGCAGGTGTGAAAAACAACCAGTATTCTGGAAATAGTGTAAGTGCCCTGTCAGGGGCAATAATGGGGTCTACTGGAGCCCAAGAGATGGAAGAATTAGGGCCAGAGAGATGGGGGAGGTTTTGCTGAGTAGGTAGTTCACGACTGAGGTCAGAGAGGGAAGCTGAGGTTTTGCCTGTTGAAGCAGGGTGAAGTGTTGGTCCTAGCAAGTGCAAAACCAAGCAGACCAGAAAGAGGGCATTGTTGAAAATTCCAAGGACCTTGTAGGGGAGGGAGCCTAATAAACAGATTGGGGCAGTGAGTGGTTGGAAAGGAGACCAGAACTGTGAGGAGCTTTCATTTGGATTGCATTATGGAAACAGTAGCAGGGTTTTTTTTTAGAAATACAAAGCAAGGACACATGATTAAATTGGGGGGCAAGTGGGAGAAGGACAGACAGATAGGTAGGAGTCATTCCAGATTTGTAGACATTCTAGATTTCCAGACTTCTGATCTGATGATACAGAGGACTGCGGGGGTATTTGCTGAAAGAGAAATTATAAGAGAAGTGGGAATGAGAGCAGAGAGATGATGGGTTTGGTTTTATGCCGAATTTGAAATCCATGTCCAAGCACCAAATCAATTCATTCAATGTAGTTGAACACCAGTGATGATAACCATTGAGGATAGGTACGTTTAAATTTTCAGTGTGTGAATGTTGTTTGATCTTACTGGTTATTATGTTTATATTTCTTCCCAAGAACATGACTGATTTTTTCCAACTGGATTTAAATTATCCAATATCGAAGGCAAAATTATATATTTCCTTCTTACCCCACAGTGTTCTCAACATGGTGTTGGTTGTGTAGATGCATATAATAAACAGCTGGATAAACTCAATTGCAATTTTTAGAATAAAAATGAGTTCTCAAGTAGGAAAAATTCCTGTTAGGCTGTTAGTCAATTGAACTGTTAAAAAGTAAAATAATTTCTAAAATGAAGTTATCAATATATGCTATCCTGAATCTAGAGGTCTTCAGTTGCAATTCTAAGTGAGTGAGCTAGTTTCATTGAAAGTACCTGATAGGATCTATATGCTTTTAAGGTAAAAATGATTTACAATATCTTAATTTCAAATTAATCCCCTTTTCTAGTTTTTTGACTCCTATGGACAGAAGTATATCACTTGACACAGTGGCCTCAAATCCCTCCTGTTTGTTTGCTGAATGTCTCCTGTGGATATGCTCCGGAGCCCTCAGATTTCCCATGCGGACTTGAACTCTTCTTCCAACGGAGCTCACCTTGGTTAATGCCATCCCCTCCTCCCAATTGCCCAGGTTCAAAAGTCCTGATGCAGCCAAGACTTCCATTTGTCTCCTGTTCCATCATTTGCCATGCTTGCAAACTTCTTACCTTGAAGTCCACTTATCACTTTTTCCCTTTAGTTTTCCTTTCTGCTCTTCCCAACAACTCGTCTGCTTTTTGTTGCTTCATGTCTCATCAACCACTCTTTCATTCATTAAAGATTTACTTGTAGTTGTCTCTAAATTTATGTACTTAAAATGTGTGCGTTCATTGTACCCCACAAGGAGAAATTATGGAGGGGAGGAACAATCAACACAGAATCTGAGATACTCTTATTGCTCACAGCTTCTTCTCACTCCAACTCCAGGCGTCACAGGCTGATGTATAAAAAGGCCACACAAAGCCAGACCCTGGTTGTCAGGCTATATTTAAACTCCAACTCTTTTTGCTATTGAACACTGTGTAGATAGAGGGCTGCCCACTCAGGAAGCTGTAAGTCAGGGAGAGGCTTTGCAACAAGCTGCACTTGTTTTGTATTAGCAGATATTTTTAGAGGATTAAAATGGGAAACTGGCTGTAACATGTAGCACTCAGTATGAGACCTCTTTACAGACTGCGGGGATTCCATGTCATTTTAAGTGGGGAAATAATAAAATGAAGAACACACGAACTCACAAACAAAGCCAAACAAACACAGGCACATTCTGGCATTGCTGTGTGGAGGGAAGGGGCGTAGGAAAGGGGTTTCAGCACACAATCACAAGATTATAGACCCGGGTGAGGAGGCCACAGAGGTCTCTCTTTCCAAACCCATCAAATTTCAGCTAAGGAAGTAGGCTAAAGGAGTGTGATGTTTTTCCCAGGGTCGCAGTTAGTTAACTTTTCTGCAGGGACTAGAATTTGAACTTTTAAGTCCCAATCCGATGGTCTTAACCCTAAGAAAAAGTGGGAAATAAATGTTATTTCCTGAACCACTTACCTTTTTGCAGAAGGAGATTTTACCTACCTGGAAAAGATACTGCTTGCATTACCATGTGGATTAAAATAGGAAGCACTCACCCCAACAATTTTTTTTTTTTTTGTAAAATTGTGTCTTCCTCCTGGGTTCCCTGGCTGTCCTGAGAAACATAGCCCAGGGCCCATGGCTACTCCTACAGAGTATTCATACAAGAGGCTAAACCCGCAGCCTCTGAATTATGATCTCTGAGCTATTTGGGGTTTGGCATGCCTTGCAGTTTAGCAGAGAAGTAAATTTTCAATTTCCAGAAGAGTGAATTTGGGGAGAGGGAAAAAGAGAAATGTTTTTAACTGAAAAGTGAAACACAAATTGTGGACTTTACCATGAAAGGTAGACAGTAATTTCATTGTATATGAATATATATATATATATATATATATATATATATATATATATATAGAGAGAGAGAGAGAGAGAGAGAGAGAGAGAGAAAGAGAGATAGCGCACACACTTAAAAAGACCATAAAGCACCCTAACGAAACACAGTGTCATGCCTGCATGCTAGCTAGTTAGAGGACTGGACAGACCACTTGCTGAAGTTCTCAGGGCTTTGAAAGAAGAGCCACTGGGATGAAAGGAAAAGTCATCTCTATATAGAAAAATGCAGTCCCTTTTCTGATACAACGAAGGAAATATTCTCAAAGAGCCTGAGAACGTTGCCTCCACTGCTAGAGCAGTGTAAGAAAGAGCATGACTGCACTCACTGGGGAGAAACCCTATATGTCCCTGGCAGTGCGTTGGAACATACCGGAGAAAGTTAACAGCTTCCAGTCAGATGGGTTCCTGGATCACAGAAACCTCCTGTTGAACATTTTTCATTTAGGCTCAGTTTTTTTCAACTGTCCACAGTTCCAATCAGTTTCAGCCACATATTACTAACAATCATACATGCACATGCACCCCATATGCACATGCATGAGCACACATGTGCACACACAGCACAGACCCTACAGTCAACACATGGGTACAATTTTCTTTGTCTCAAATTGAATTTGGACATACTATAGGCCAGCTGGGTAATCATAGTTTCACAAGGTCTGGAGATAGTTTATCAATTGAACTTCAAAGGTCTTTTAGCCTTTCTGCACTGGTCATTATTAAGTAGGAAAATACGTAATCATTGGAGAAGAGAAATATTAGATTTAAACGAAGGTGAACTGATCATGATTCCATGTAAGTTCCCAATGGCTTGTGCATCCCATCTCCTTGTTTTCTAGTCTGCCATTCCTTCCAGTAGCCATCACTTCCCTGCACCTTGAGATCTTGGGTGGAGAAGTCTATGGAGAGAAATAAGAAATGAATGAAATTTAATAAGATGCCCCCCTTCTTAGGCTTACATGGTAAAAAAAAAAAGTTTTGATGGTTTGGAAATCTGTTGTCTTCTGGGATTCCAAGGCAAAATTCATCAGAAATTTAGAACTGAGAAGGATTGAAAACATGGGTGAGGGAGAGAAGAATTAGAATATTCAACTATTCCTCAAAAGCTTTAAAGGAAACCAACTCTTACAGAGTAGTTGATCTATCCTTGCACAGTGCAAAGTCACCAGCCAACGTTTGCACACTTAATCTTCAGAACAGCCTTGGAAATAGGTGTTCTTTCAACTTCCATTTTACACATGAGGGAAATTTACCCCAGAGTGGGTAATTTTAGTTAAAAACCAGTAAAGCTGGTGCATAGCAACAGGTTGGTTTAGCCCCTACGTCTGACCGCCCGCCAAATGCTGAGTGAGAACCACAATAGCAGTAAATGCTGTGCTGGGGACATGCTCCGGTGCTAGCTTGTTAATGACGTGCATACGGAAAATAACGAAGATGCATGGCAGGTTAAGTAACAGTTCAAGAATGAACTTGTTTTTGTTAGCAATTTAAAGTTAAATTGATTTCCGGTTGCTGATACTCTTTAACCCCTGCATTTCCAAGGACCTCTTCTGTAGATGTCAGTAACACAACAGAATTAAGTGAGAGACAGAGAGAGAGGGAGAGAGAGAGAGAAACAAAATGTCTTCTCCCTGACATCATTTTTAGTAATTTAATAACAGATGTAATACAGGCATAAAAATAATTTCATGACAAGCCACATGAACATCTTATTGTAATAGGACCATAAAAAATTTTCACAGGAAAGATTCTTTTTTTAATTGAAAATTTAAAAATGGACAGAATTTGAGAAATGACATGGAGATAAGATCTCTTTGGTAGGACAAAGGCTAATAGTAAAGCTCCAAGGTGTGAAAACCTGGTCCTAAATCAAAGGTCATCTGGCCCATAACCTTGATTAGTCAGAGTTGAATAGTGTGAAAGAATAGTAAGAATAGTAAGACTGAGTCCATTTTCAGAGAAAATTACATTTGCCTGAATTCCCTTTTGCTGTTTTTGGAAAAAGAGAGGTCTGTTAATTAGAAAATTAACTATGATGCAAATGCAAGGTCTAAATCTCAGTTTTTCACTTAATTTAGGATAAGATTAAACTCTTGGTTTGAATAGAATCGATGCAAATAGCTTCACACTGATGGACTTTGAAAAGTAATAAACTGCCTTTCCCAGAAGTACTGAGATACATTTATGGGCAGATTTTTTTCTTTTAAATTACATCTTAGGGTTATATGAAATTTAATAAAAATAAACCATTTCATAAGAATGTCTTTGAAAACAATACTTAAAAATACCCTCATGACAGGTGACGGTACTAAGTTAAACTGCTTAAGAGTGAGGTGTCATTTTAAGGTTCAATTTCAATGTGACTGCCATTTGACCAAACTCCCCAGTAGTTCTTACAATAATCACTGAACTTCCTTCTATATTTAGACTTTCTATTTTTCTTCTAATATATATGCTATAGTTTGCTACATCGCTTGACCAGCTATGATGTTGCAAGTATCATTCTCCTACCCAAGAAGATACATGCTTTTATTTTTGCTTATTACATCTTCAAATTCCTCGAGTGAATTTGAAAGCGTCCCTTAATCTAACCTTACCTTACCTAACTCAGTTTGCTGTATCCAAACGGTACGCGTTCATTTCTTCCTCCTTACCCCCTACCTATTCCCCCACATTTGTTCCCACTTCCATCACTCCAACTTTGCATAATTCACCTTCACTTCCATGAAACCAATGTGTTCTGCTTCTCTAAATTCAATAAACTCTTCCAGGTCTGCTTAAATTTCTTCTTCCAGCCCATGATGGACAGGAACTTCAGGGTTAAGAAATTGAATTTACTGACAGTGTGACAAAATTTAACATACTTAGTATCTCTCTCTTGTTTTGTGAAAAGTGGTTATCACAGTGCTGTGAGCCTGGTAAGTCCTTTATAAATATTAACTGATTGACACTTCCACAGTTCATTTCCCTCTAGCACCTCCACAAAGACAGAGTAAATTTCAAGAAATCATTATGCATTCTATCCTTGTACAATGGTGAAAACGTCACCTGGCATTTGTGTTCAGTTGTTTCAAAGCCTCGCTTTACCATTAACTCTCATTATGCATCCTAAAGGTCATAGTTTTCGATTAAAAGTGCCTCACCATTGCAAAACACAGCATAATTGGATGCATTTTGGCCCATAGTGATCGAATGTATCACGATCTGTCTGCTGCGGTCTCTTAAAAACTGGATTACAAGTCAAACAGAGTCAATTATTGTAAATAAAACATAAATCCAGTGACATACAAGTTCTTCTGAAGCATCATTGATGTACATTCACTGGTTTTCTCTGAAACTGAAAAATGTAAGTGAAAAATGAACCTGTCACAAGGGCTGCATTTTATTGGACACTCAGGTAAACAGCTGCTTTGACTCCATACTCTGGAACAAGCAGATCACAGACAGGATGCTTCCTGCATGTGGTGAGCTTGCCACTAAAAAGTGGTGTGTGTGTGTGTGTGTGTGTGTGTGTGTGTGTGTGTGTGTACTTGTAAATTAGACCCTACCTCTCCCATTGACTCAACACCAGGTTTAAATTTCAGACTTTCAATTTTTTTCTCAATAAACTCTAATTCCAAGTTTTTATTATTTATGTCTAGCCTTCAACATTATTTTGTTAAGTTTAACCTATAATAAAATAATGGACTGAATTTCAAAACCTGTATTCTTAAAAGCCTGGTAGTAAATATTTCACAATAGTTATTTTTAGATTTACCACTTTGTTGCTGATCTATCTGCATTTTAATGTGCTCTTGTACTTACAAAAACGTTAGTCAAGGCTTCTTTTGTTTTTGGACTCAATATCACCACTCTCACCTCATATCAATCATGCTTTTGTGTTGGCAGAGAGTTTGAAAAGTCAAAGGGACCAGTAAATGGGCTCACATTTTCTAAAAAAATTAGAAAGTTGAGGATTCCTTTTATAACTAGTAAGAAGAAAAACAGCCATTTTTCTCCTTACCATTGTTTTTGCTCTAAAACCCTCTAAATTTTGAACAAAAAATTATTGTTTTAGTAACGGATACCCAGGGAGACCGGCAGAGAAGGGGCGTCTGGGAGGTAACAGACACGAAATTCCCCAGAGCCCGTGTCTGTCAGTAAGAACTTGTCAGATCAGGTGCAACCCAAATAAAATGGCAGGTATCAACATGTAGTCATTTTTGTCACTCTGATTGAAATAAAGACTCAAACACTTGCCAAAAATCATTATCCACATGTCTCCTCTGCATGTTTTTCTCAGTTTTGAAATAAACTGAGGCCTGTCCAACTGCACAGCAGATCTGTGGGGGCAGAAAATTAAAACTATATTAGGACCAAGCAAGAAGGGCCAATATAATTCCTGTGGGGGAGACTAATACAGTCACACAGACAGAGAAAAATTCCCTTTGTTCTCTGGAATCACAGACATGGGGAGGCTACAAATTTGAGCTTGGAATGGCCATTTCTGCAAACAACTTTAAATGGAAGGCAATCAAAGAAAAGAAGAGAACAATAGATCAAATCTGATGAGCTTATTTGAGCATTTAGATTGAGACATGCTTAAAATTAGCTGTACCACCTTGGACTTCGCAGCTTCATGAGCCAATAAATGCACTTCTGTTGTTTAAATGTATGTGAACTGGCTATCACATAAAATTCACACTTTCCTCTAGCATAAAGCAGATTGATTTTTATACTCATGAGTCTGACGTGGCTCATCCCTGTCCGATGGTCCACAAGCCCTCTTCCAGATGCTGATAAGCATGTGGTACTGACATAGTGCTGAAATTACAATAACTTTGAACAGAATAGCTCCAAAGAATTGGCTCTGCCATGATTTTTCTTCAAAGTTAAATATGTGCTTTCTGCTTAGGAAGTGAAAAAACAACCCTTGCCTTTCTGTGTCAGTTACAGAGTCCACAGGGAACCCACTCTGATCTGACTAAACATCAGACTCAAGGCTTTCTCTGAGTCATGTTGCCAAGCAGCCCAAGTTACCTTTCGTGTTTTCTTTCCTGCCTCAGTCTTCACCTCAGGCTGCCCTTTATATAATCTCTAGCCCTGGCCTCATACCAAGACACACGGTGGAAGGGACTGGCCCTCTGTCGACTATCAAACCAGCCCATTTCAGATGTTGAAGAATCTCTGTTTCATAATGATGGTCAGAGACCAAGACAGGCTGTGCAAGCAAGAATCTGAACAGGTGGGGGCTGCTGAGTAGTCCTTAGATTGCATCCCATGGAGAGTCACTTACTCCGCCCTCCCTGAAGTCTGCCTGTGTTAGAGGCGGGGCTTCTCCTTAGAAAGAGGATCCAATGTACAAGTAAGCCTATGAGGTTTCCCACTTCATGTTAGAAGCAACTTAGCATCGAAGGCTGTTTTAGCCCAACCATCCTGCTAAAGTGTTTTACTTTCAGGATGAAGAATGATATCTCACTTCTGACGTTTTGTGGCTTTTTATTAATGATGTTACTTTGTGAAACATTCCTTCTCTAGAGGTAATATCCAAAGTCCCATTTTATTTGGATAACAGGAAATAGTTGCCTTCTACATATTTTTCTTTGATTTTGATAGATTTTATTTCTTTTAATTTTAAGAAAGTATTTCAATCAAAGGGATGAAAGAATAAATAATCGAATGTTTGGAGTTTATAAATAATGCTAAAAATCTCATTATACATACATACACATGTTTATACGTACTCCTAAACCCTGAATAAATAACAAGAAATAAAAACTTACCAAGGAAATGGAAAAAGACCTCTCAGGGCTTAAACTGTTTTGAGAATACGCCTGTTAAATAAATTTTACACGTGATCTGAAGTGCGAGCCAAGGCACTACATATGGTGAAACTTTAGCAAATACTTACTAGGGGAGTAACCCACAAAGGAATTAAAGATCCTAGCCACATATTTAATTTTTTCACCCAAACTGTTAAAAGTTATGTCATTTTTCACTGGAGAATGTAGGTTGGCTAATGGATTTAACACTACCATTTGGTCTAATTTCCTGATGTCTGCTCCAATCATTGTATAAGCCTCTTTCTAGAGGAGGAAAAATCTTAGAGCTTTATCTCTTCATTTTCTGTGATCTCACACAGGCATTCTGTTATTTTTTTTGACTCACTGAAAGCTGAGGTTGATTGAAGAGGGAACGCTTCTGGGTAGAGATGAGTTTTAATATGCCCTACCTCTCCCTGCAACAAAAATGACTGAGATGAAAACATTTTCCAACATAAACTATACTTTGTAGGTCAGGATGGAAAACCTGCAGGAACGAAAAAGGTCTCTTTTATAGAGAGCATGTTTTCTGGTTTTAATAGTTTTTCTATCTGGATATTGTTTTATCATCTAAATTTCATGTGCTCTTTCTAACGAAACCTGTGACCAATGACCATTCTAGCAATGGTTGTTATCTTCATGGTTTGGCTGCCCCTTCTTCATTCGCCTTTCCCAGATGAGAGAGCCCTGTATTTAAAGTCCATCCTTTTGTCTAGCAAAGATGTTAAATAAGACTTTGAAGCGCTTCTTTAGAAGACGTTCTGAAACCCTGATCTTTTACAGGCAATATAGAAACCGAGAAATCTTGTTAAAATGTTTTGCATCATTCATTACTAATCCAGACAGTCACTGAAGATGAATGGAAGTTTAGAGACACATCTGAGTTCCAAGCGCAACCCCATCAGGAGCTGTGTGTGACCTTGTATTATTTCCATAACTTTTCTATGTTTAGTTCTCTATCTAAAATGGAGGTAGAAATTGCTTTCACATCACAGGGTTGGTATGAAGAATAAGAAGCACAGTGGACACTTTCAGCAGAATATTCAATAAACAATGAATGCTCAAAATAAATCAATGACTCAATTATTGTTATTATTATTGCACTATTAAAATTATCTTTCAAGGTTTTCAAGGTCAGTCATCTCACATCATTGAGACTTTAAATGCAGAAAAATACTTGCATGTTAGAACAATAAATCAACTTTTCTTCATAACCTCAAATGTTTCTTTAAATACTTTCATAAAAACAGGAAAACATCTGTCTTAGAGTTCTGATTCTTAGTTATTGTGTTAGTCACCATAACCTGTACCCCCTTAAATGCACATTTCCTTCCCATAGACGCTCCCTTTACTTACAATATACAAACATTTAAAAGAGAAATGCTAGACTTCATACATTATACAGTGAAAGCCATTTCTACCAGCATCTAAAGAAGTAAATAGAACTTCACTATGCGTATGTTTATTTGCTTGATTTTTTCAAAACCCTCACCCAAGAATGTTTATTGATTTTAAAGAGAGAGGAAGGGAGAGAGAAAGAGAAGCATCAATGAGTAGCCTCCTGCATGGGCACCAACCAGGGACTGAACCCGCTGCCCACATATGTGCCCTGACTGGGAACTGAACCCACACCCTTTTGGTGTACGGGACGACGCTCCAACTGACTGAGCCACACTGGCCATGCCTGCTTAATTTTTCTTTGTGATTTATTTTTCCTATGCTCCAAAAATTATTGGAAATGTAGATAGAAAAAGGTAGATAGATGCAGGAAAAGTCATGCATAAAATTGAAACAAGATCGCCATATCATAATCCTAGGGTAGTGATAACTGAAAACAGCCCTCATTCCTGTTGGTGTTTCCTAGAAGAGGAAAAAGGGATGAACAAAGAGAGACCATGAAGCTACAACAGAACTGCTCATGACACGGGCTTAGCTAAAAAAACAAACAAAAAAAGACCCCCAAACAAACAAACAAACAAAAAACAACAGCCCTTATGTAAATGTTGTAGGTGTTCCAAATAGTGCTAGATATCAATCAATCATACTTTTTTAGATCTCAGAGCAAGTTTTGTGAATTTGGTGTTATTATGTCCATTACAGAGCTATCTAATTAGTGGTAATAACTACACAGGTCTGTCTGTCTGTCTGTCTATCTATTGATCTATCTATCTATAGCTATCATCCATCCACCATATTTTTCAGACCATAAGATGCACCTAGGTTTTAGATGAAGAAAATAGAAAGAACAATTTGAAGCAAAAAATGTGGCAAAATACTTAATAGCATAAGTAACATAATATTTCACCAATGTAAATGTAAACAGGACTCAAACAGCAGCATTAACAACCATTATTCCTCCCAAACTTAGTGGGGGAGAGGGTGCATCTTACAGTCCAAAAAATACGGTATCCAAAGTGGAACATTCACTTGCAAGGAATTTAACAAAGAAATCAGAGAAGAATGATGATAACCGTTATACTAACTAGGGGGAAAATGGTGAGAAATGAGAGGCTGATATGTGCTTACAGGGTCAGAAATATCTCCATGGCGGAGACTTTCCTCTGGAGATGGGATAGGGGTTGGAGAATTAGGTAAAGAATGTGAGAACCGGGTAGGCAAGGTGAGTTACATATTCAAAACCAAATGGCAGTGCTACACTTTGGCAATGTGGGTAAGCTCAGATGGGGGTTCAGTGGAGGCCAGGTATCACCAATTCCTTCCCTAATACAGAATCGGTAATTCTTCCTTTCCTTAGTGATACTTAAAATTTAAAACTCAGTATATTTACCTATTCATTTCATATTGTGATATATTTCAAAGCACTCAAAATAGTAATTTAAAAGTTTCAAATTGAAGTGACCTGTTTTTCTTACGCATTTATTGTTTCAGTTAGGAAAAAAAGGAAGAAAAAAGCACCCTGCATACCACATCCACTTTAGAGAAAAAAATCCAGTGATACTGTGCGGAGCAATCATGAGATTTATTAAAGCCTGGAGATTATGTTGACCAAGTGTTGACAGTCTAAAGTCTTGGATTTAAAATTACCTTAATAGTTTTGCCAAATGCATCTTAGGCTTTAATTAATGTGAAATGTCGAAAAAAATTTTGACAGCAAAACATGTCTTAATTTCCCAGTGTTTGTTGAGCATTTACTGAATATGGAAATAATGCAGAAGTTTCTGGGATTTATTTATTCAGGAGTAAATAACCTGAAAAAGGAAATATCTCTGGATCATCAAGTTTAAACATCATTTCCTCATGTTCAAAAAATGTGGACTGGGTAGCAGGTGTCAAAAGAAAATTCCATCAGACACTAGCATGACCCACACGCCTCTACGGATCCTTTCTACACCTACAAAGGATATTGGAAAAATTAATCTTGTACAAGATTGCAGGACCCAACCATGACCTTAGCCGAGTTTCATAACTTCTCAGAACCCAAACAGTGCCATCATCATGTAAAGAATGTGGTGGGTCAAAGTGCCATTTCCCTCTGAATAGCAGAGGAGAAGCAATTGCTGTTTTGTTAAGTTTTCCCTATGTAAACATGCCCTACACCAAATATGCTTCAGTTGATTTTTTCCTTTAAGTGTTAGGCATTTCACCGTGTTTAGTCAGGAAGATAATATTCTCCCTGGGATGATGCTTGGTAAAGTGAAATAGGAATCTCTCTCTCATTAGTTTCTCAAACATTTAAAGCAATTTAATAGTGTTATCAAAATGTATCTAACATTAATTAGAACTTTGTTCGATGGGGTCAAAGATTCAGATCAGTTACAAAATTCTCAGGCAACAGATAATAGAGCTAATGTCAGTAGTCAGCCAATCAAAAGGATGCATTAGCAAACTCTAAACTAGGTAAACTGTGAGCAAGGGAAACATGTAAAGACTTTCTGTAACACAATATTGTAAAGATTTCACTTGGGGTGAAAATATGCTAAGGCAGATTTGAACTAATTTGACTGCTAAAGCATTTCAACACGTCTGACAGTAAATGGTAATGAAAACTGAGTTTGCAAATTTTTGTAATCACATCAGAGCAGAGTCCCTGTTTTGTCATCAAAGAATCAATCTAAATACACCAAGTACATCTAGGGAAGACCATTTTAGAGCTAAACCTCAGGAAGTACCCTTTTTCTCCCCATCATTAAATGCAATTAATTTGAAATAACTCAGAGTTTCAGTATTTGGGAAATCCCTAAATTTAGATTAGACCAGAAGTCAATTTTATGTTGGGGAAAATCTAATTTTCCCCACCCTATTGTCCCATTCTCCTCTTGTTGGGACAGTGTTGACCATAACTGCAGACACAACTGTTTGAATGCTTTATGTATACCTCATGACTGGATCGGGGGTGGCATAAACTGGAGTATGGGTTGGTACTGGTTATCCTAACCAATTCCATCAGACGTCTGGAAAGGAGGATCTGAGGAAATCACCCTATAGACTGATCTTGAAACAAAGGAAGAGCCCCCAAAGTCTGTGGACTATGTTGAAAGGAAGTGTCTCACTAAGCACCACAGTAACCAGTTAAGAAGGAAAAACAGCCATTTGCAGGAGGAACTGAAACTTAAACCTGGTATCTTCAACCGCTGACAGCTAAATGATGATGGAAAACTGCTATTCCTAACAAGCAAACAATTCTTCTATTGCTTTAGATGAAGGGTTAGATTACTTAGGCTAGATCTATTCTTAATTTGCTTATTTTAGTCTATTCAAAATGTTTTTTAAAAAAGTTTCTAGTTTCTAGTACTAGCAGGAAGACTCTTTGAAATTAGGGTTGGCAGATAAATTACAGGATGAATGTTTGGTTAAATTTGAGTTTCAGGTAATAACAATTTTTTGTATAAATATAAGCACTTTTATTTGTTAACTCTGACAGCCCAACTATCATGAGATAAATTTAGAAGCATAAAAATGTGAAACATCTTCATGATGAGCCATGCTGTGTCTCTGCATATTTTTGTTATACCGACTGGGAAATAGCAAATAACTGGGAGCAAGAGGGAGAAACAGTTTTGTTGTTTTTCCCTCTTGCTCTGATTCAAAGAGAATTGAGAAAGCATAGATGGATTGTAAGTAGTAAAGACAAGATCAAAGGCATTGATGTTGGTGGAAGATAAGACGACCCTGCGACACCTTGGCTGACAGGACCAGGACAAAAGAAGACAGGTGGTCGAATGGAGTCACTTTGGGAATATTATGGCCTAAAGACATAATGACTGGGAATGTGACAACAAGAATGGATTTATGAAACACATAAATGTCACTCAGAATCACCCAGAAACCCTTGGTGGGGCATCTGACAAAAGCCTGAAAGTCTTGTGGCCAAGCAACATGGGGTTTAGAGTATTATCTAAAGAGAGATGGAATCCCTAATGGTTAAAATGCCTGTGCCTTGGTTTGGTCAAACACTCTATATTGATACCACTACTGTACCCAGCTCGTATGTGACAGATACTCACAGGTATGCTGCGCTGACCCAGAGTCTGAGTCAGGTGTAGGTGTAGATTAAAACACATTTAAGGTGTTCAAAAACTAAAACATATGTAATTGTTCCACTGTTTGTCCAAGTAGGATCCAAAAAAGTTCTTATTTTAAACACCAGTGGGTCTGACTTGACTACCAATGTATAATTTGTCAATATAATTGGGACATTCTTCAAAATGCCTGATATTACCAAGACCAGTATGAAAATTCCTTCTGACTTAAAACAATATCTATGGATGGTTTTACAAACTGCATTATAAACATACTTACCTCAAAAACAAGTGAGTCACCGAATTAATTCTGCAAGCCCTTATAAATAGTTACAAAGATACACTAAATTTTCATCTCTTCATCTTATATTAACTTAATTTACTTTATTAATAAGTGATTTCTAAATATAATGATAAAACATGATACTACTATGAACCACCTTTTAATGCTTTCATGGACTTTCTGATACTCTACTTTTGAAAGATGTCTGTGTGGATATGGTTTTTATATTCATGTATATTTATGCAATACTACCCAGAATAAATGCTTATATAAGTGACCACTTAGAAAACTTTGTGAAAGACTTAATTAAGTGTAGAGAAATCTTATTGCTATCTTTTAATTTCCTGGAGGTTTTCTTTTTCATTTAGTTGTGTTTAAAACAGCAAATGAATGAATCAATGAGATAGATAGACAGATATTTATTTTAAAACATGCTTTCAACTGTAATGAAAATGCATTAAGGGATATTCTGTAACAGGAATAACTACTTTAAGAATTGCCTTCCCATATGACTATCAAAAACTTTAGAAAATAGAGGAGTTAGATGAAGAATGAATACCTAAACATTAACTATACAGGCATTCTTTGTAAAAACAAACAAAAATTCTGAACACTCACACAGATAGTTCCATTATATTATCTTAAACTCATAGAGAACAAATTGTTTCCTTCAGTTATCCCTTCACGTATTTTGCATGGAGGTTGGATGCCAAAGGGCTTTGAGCAGAGAGAAAATGGTTAAAACCATTCAATTTCTTTTTGTGCATGCACCTGTTTGAGAGTTAAAGAGACATGTATGGCAAGACGCAGAAGAAAGACACTAATGAAATTGTTCCACATGCACGGAATTTCCACCCCAGATTTCCTATGTTGGATTATCTGCATGTTCAAAATCTTGTGGCCTTCCGTTAATGTAGCATTTTCCAGCTGGTCTTTTTTATGCTGACAGCAAGAAGAATAAATCCATAAAACACTGCAACCACAAGCATAAAGTCCGATGGTAAAGCTATTGCTCAGCTCAGAGTTTAATAATACTGTTTAAAGCCATTTTACCTCAACATTCACAAAACAAACCTACTTTAGTGAGGTTAGAGGAGAAGAGTTACGGCCTTGAGAGACCTGCTACAAGCAAGGCTTGAGCTTTGTGAGAAAAATGAATAAATTGGTTGAAAAACTCAAAACTTTGGTCAGCCAACAACTTGTTTTTTTCTTACCACAGGGTCAAACATATTGTTTAAATGGCTTCTAGAATAAATGCAAAGACAGTAGATATCAATTAAACGTGGACATCAACAACGCCAGATAAAACATGTCTTCATTAATCAGGAAAACAACAAGTTGCAACAAGCAGCCACCTTGAGCAGATTACTCGAATGTGTGCCGGGAGGGATAACGTGTAACATAAGATGCAACCCTTTTCCTAAAGTCCCTACAATATAATGACAGGAAGTTAGGAGTTTGAGGATGGTATGAAGGTTTGACCGACTAGATCCTAATGTTGCTATTCTAGAATATTTTGGACCATGCCCAACATTGAGAAATGCGGTGTATACCATAAACCAGTACACACAGAACATTCACCCACATAGAACTCACATAAAACAGATAACACATGCATTACATATAAAGGACTCTGACATTTTTTATTCTATATTTTTAATTTAAATAATAAGTGATGACCCACAATTTTAAGTGCATTGATCTAGGGGGCAGGGTTGTGGGCTCATTAAGGTCAGGAAGCCTGTCTTAAATCTCTATATTCCAAGGAACTAGTCCAGTGTCTAGGTTTGAATGAATGGGTAGTAAAATTTAGTGAATGACTGAATAAATGAATAAAAAAAGTATATATGCATCCTACTAAAAATAAAAGACTAGAACTTTTGGAGGTGCTTGTTATAATTTCTCCCATATTGTATTCCTACTGTTGCTAATAAAATAGATTTGGTAGATAGCTGGAAGGACTAAGGCATAGTTGGATAGCTGATAGTAGATAGATAGATAGATAGAAAAATAGAGTGAGTGAGCTAGATCAAGTTTTCCCAATCAATCAAACAGGTATTACAGTCTTTCGAATCTTTCTCTACACTAAGCATTTTCAACTAATAAAGTAATATTGTACTATTGCATCATGGTTAAGAACATAGATTTGGGAGCCAACCTACCTGGTTTCAAATTCTATCTTTGTCAATTTCTTTGTGACCCTTACCTGTGCAAGTTATTTAACCACTAAGTGTGTGAGTTACCTCATATAAAGTGCATATAATAGTAGATTCTTCTTCATAATCTCAGGAAGATTGAATGATCTCGTATATGTAAATTCTTAGAATCCTGACTTATATATAAGGAGCATTAAATGCATGTTTCTCAAACTTTCCTGGTAAATCTTGACATCTTTTCCCACTGATCACCCTCAAACACAAAATCTGAGACACAGAAATCAAAATTTGTCAACAGTGACAATGTGTGATGTGGGCGGGTTGTGTTAATTTTCCCTGGCAGAGACTATTCAACCATACTCTGCATACCCACAGAGAACATGGATGTTGTACATGGCCTTTGTCGAAAGCATTGTATCTTTCCATGTGAATGGCAACAGTGTTAATTAAGATTAACTCTAGCACCAACTCAAAGGTGGGACCTGAGAAACACAAGTAAATAATACAACCTTATGCTACCTAATGTACCTTTGATACATTCAGTTGCAGTCCTCCAACCCTACCTTAAATCTCTCAGGATAAGCTACTAATTTAACCACAAAAGGTGGCATGTGATGTCACATGTTTTCATCCAAGAATAGGAGAGGGCACTTGTTTTATTTTAGAGTGGCAAGAAACCAGTCCTTCAGAGGGCGAGGGTTTTGTCATGAGCTCTGGATTGACTGAAGTCATTTTGGTACCTTGAGCAAAGTCAGTCTGGGATAAAGCCAACATAAGAAGGAGGGTGGATTTTAGAGGATCCTTGAGAAATGGATTTGATCAACCGCTGCAGACCTACTCTAGTTTTGGACCTGTGAATCCATTGTCTATACTGCATAAGTCAGTTTGAGTTCAATTATCTGCTGAATTAAGTTTCAAGCATCTGAGGAGGGGTTTATCTAGATGAGTTAGAATATACTATTCGAACCTTCAAAGGATTTGAGACCTCTTTATTCCGCCTTCATAAATGGAGAGAAAGTTTTTATCGTGTTTATTTTATTTAAATATTTATTAAGTTTTTCTAAACAAAAATAGACTAAGAATTTCAAAAATAAATTCAGTGTTTACAATGTGTTGGTAACAGTACAAAAAACTTGGCAAACATTTTTTAATTTAATTTCATAGCAACCAAATGAAGTTGAAATTATAACTATACCCTATTTCAGACAAAGGAAATTAAACTCCAAGAAATTTTAAAAATGTACCTAAATCATATAACTAGTAAGGAAAGAAATGGAATTCAAACATGATTTTTTCCTAGATTTTAAAAAGTTCTCAACCAATATACTCTGTTGCTTTAAATTAATTGTATATCAGCTACTGTGCTTGATAGATGCCAGAAACACAACTCTGTGTAGCCAAACAGAAATTTTCTGAGTACATTATGTACCAGATAAGATGCACAATTGAATAATTGAGTCAGATGAACTTGGACAGGCCCAATCAAGAATTTGTTGTTGTTGTTTTTTTTTCCCTTTCACAAGTGCTTTCAAACAAAGTGTGAAATATTTCCCTCTGTCTGGATTACAGTGGGGCAGATTATAACAAATTTCATCTCAAAAGATAGTCTAACTTTAAGGTATTAAAAATTTCATGGCGAGAGGGAGAATTGTGTAAGGTTCCAAAGTGCCTACTTTGAAGAGGTTTGAAGGGGTCATTGTCCAATGTACAATGTTTCTTGTATCTTCTTCAATAAATGTCTCTATTTTTCCAAAAAAAAAAAAAAAAAATCAGACCATCCTAACCCATAGAAACTACAACATCAAGAGTCAGTTCATAGGTAAACTATGAACTTGCAGTGATTATAATATGTCAATATACTTGCACCACCTGTAACACAGGTACTACTTTGGTGGGGGATGTCGATAATAAAGGAGGCAATGTATGTGTAAGATTGAAGCAGGGATGTCAAACTCATGTTCACTGGGGGCCACATCAGCCTCGTGGTTGCCTTCAAAGGGCCAAATGTAACTTTAGGACTGTGTAAATGTAACCACTCCTTAATTAGGGGCAAGGAGCTCTACATTGGGCCCTTTGAAGGCACCACAAGGCTGATGTGGCCCCTGGTGAAAATGAGTTTGACACCCCTGGATTAGAGGGTATATAAGAAATCTCTGCATGTGTCTTTGCATATTGCTGAGAACCTAAAAATGTTCTAAAAATTGTCTCTAAATTAAAATTTTAATTAAGAAAAATCTAGACTAAGCATTTCTGTTTTCAACCACATTAAAATAACTATCTAGAACTTTACCTACTAACCTTAAACAACAAGCAAGCTAAGCAAAATATTTTCAAAAGTGGTTTTCAGACACTAAGTAAAAATTTGTGTGATATGATACTTCATAAAAGGGAAAAAATTAGATGAACCTACAATAGTCTGATGTTTTGACTAGAAGCAATTACATGCAGGAAAGAGGAATTCAAACAGAGGCCTGCAACTCTGCTCTGAGTTCAGGAGACCAGGCTCAGAGTTGGAGGATGCT
This sequence comes from Anoura caudifer, assembly GCA_004027475.1. Taxonomy (NCBI): domain Eukaryota; kingdom Metazoa; phylum Chordata; class Mammalia; order Chiroptera; family Phyllostomidae; genus Anoura; species Anoura caudifer. The sequence continues at coordinate 59,751 of PVKU01003594.1, forward strand.
AGCACAGGTGAAATTCATGTGGCTGAGTTCCATCAAAAAGAGGGAACCTCACCAGAAATGAGCTCAAGAAATTGTGAAGTAACCCCTTTTAGTATGTATGTTATACTACAGATCTTATTTCATCTAGAGAAGCAGAATCAGCAAGATGGAGAAATTGCATTATATTATGTAGCATTATATATTACATATAACATACATGTATATGCCTGTGCACCTGCAATGCATGAATACATATACAATATACATGTAGATGTAATATAATATAAACATGTGCTATATAATGAATTCTTATATAAGTTACAATATAAAATATAAATGCATACTTATTGCAAGAAAATAACTTACGAAATCTAGGAGGCTGACAAAGTTAACCCACAGCAAGGCAAGGAGTTAGGAAGGGGAGATCATGATCAGCTAGAACCCTAGGAGGTCTAGTGGAAGGCTGAGCCCCCAGAAGGCACTTAGGAAGGAGATGCCCAGAGGCAAGAGAGAGCAGTACCCAGCCCAGCTGCTGCTGGGCTTGTCTCTTCTCGGGAAACACCAATAACCTCTTTTAAGGGCTTCTATTGGATTATATCAAGCAACCCAGCGTAACTTTATTTTCATTAACTCAACGTTGACTGATAATGATTTTCATTCCATCTGAAAAATTCCTTCACAGGAACATCCAGATTACTGTTTAATTGGTAAACTGGGAGAAAATGTGTATATGCTAACGAAATAGCCTCTATCTCCCTTATATAGCTCATTCTAATTTGAAAAGCTCTAGAAAGGGGATTCCTGGGAGCCTTATTGAGTGTAGAAACCTTGGCACATCATGAAGTGATCATAGATGTGGAAGACAAAACCTCAAAAGGTGAACAGAAAGTCATAAGCTAAGCAATTCCCTGAACTCACATCAGAGGGGGAAATATTCTGTGATCTTCCAGCCACATAACTGTGTGCCCAAAATAAACTCCAATGGTTTTTAGAGAAAGAAACAAAATCTAAACACTCAACAACAAAATGTCACAATGTCTAATGTGTATCCAAAATTAGTAGGATGCAAAAGAGAAAGTAAAATGTTACCCATGACCAGGAAAAGGTTAGGTTTTATTTCATTTATTTTTAAATTTGGGATTAACTCTGGTCAACTTTCATTAATGTGGTAATTGACCGATAATGTTAAAAATTGAAGTGTAGAATAAAGCTGATACTTGTATTCAATACTGTAGTTTGTTTTTAGTTATGAAATTTGTAAAATTATTTTTGTAAAACATCCATAGCAGAGGTATTCATTTCACTTGCCTATTTCACTTTTAGATATCACTGTAGTCACTAGGTTTAATGGATTGTGCAACACAGAAATGAGAGAAATGATGGAATTGCCCAAAATAGTGTTAAAACAGTTATCATGACTATATGAACATAGTAAAGATACCAAGTGGAAAATTTAAGGTAGATTTTGATGGAAGTTCTAAACATGAAAAGTATAATACCTGAAATGAAAATTTCATTAAATGAGATTAACTACAGAGTAGACATTGAAGATTTCATTGATATTAAACACATAGGAATAGAATATATTAATAATGAGACAGTGGGAGAAGACAAAGAAAATGAACAGAGACTAAAAAGACAAGTGGAAAAATATCAAGTACCTTACAATATGTGTTAGAGGATTCAAAAAAGGAGGAAAAAAAGAATGAGAACAAGTACAATAACAGAAATAAACAACAAAAAACACCCCCAAATATTCAAAGAAATAAATTAAAACACACAACACAACAAAGAAGTGCAAAGAACCCAGTGCAACATGAATACAGACACAGATGCACACACATTGCAAAGTATATCAAAATCAAGTTACCGAAATCAGTGATAGAGAAAAATCAGGAAGGGAACCAAGGAAATAAATATTATGTATAGAAAAACAAAGATAAAAATTGTCACTAACTTCTCATCAGAAACTACGCAAACCAGAATATTATGAAGTCTTAAAATGATAAAAGACAAACACTACAAAATCGGAATTCTGTACCAAGTCAAATATTATCCACCATCAATGACAAATTAGATCATTTTTCAGACAAATAAAAGTGGAGAGAATTTATTACCAAGAAATTCACAATATAAAAATGTTAAAGCAGTTCTTCAGGTGAATGATAAATAACAGATAAGAAGCTGCATACTCAATGGGGTGAAGAAGGCTATAAAGATAAACATGGGACTGAATTTAAAAAATATGTTTTCATTTTAATTTTTTTCAGATAATCTACTGCCTAAAGCAAAAATAATAGTAAAGTATTTCAGAAGTTATCACATATGCATAGACGTGACATCATGAAAATGATAGGAGAAATTATGAGGTGGAGTAAGTTACTTAGAATGGGAAAATGTAATATTAAATAGATTATAATGAGGTAAATATAATATCATAAACCCAAGGGCAGCAATGAACAAAGAACAGACAGAGGTACAACTCAGAAGAAAGTGGTGGGGATAATAACACTGAATGATGAAATATACTTCTTAGTCCAAAAAGGCAAGAAAACGGAAAAAGGAAGAACACCCGAGTGGGGCAAATAAAAACAGTGTGATAGATTTAAATACAACTTTGTTGATAGTTATTAAATGCAAATGTTCTACACACTCAATTAAAAATCAGGGATTGTCAGAACAAATAAAAATGTAAAACCCCAAATTTATGCTTCCTATAAGAAATCTATTTTAACTAAAAGGAAACAGAGAGATTAAAATTAAAGGAAAGAAAACAATCTGCATGCAGACTCTAAGCATATGAGAGCTGAAGTGCTTATATTAACAGTGAACTAAGTGTCTCAGGAAGGTATAACATCACATATCAAGGCGGACATTCTATAAAGGTAATGTTAATTTATAAAGAAGACAGTACAATGATATATGTGTGGGTCTTACAGTTACAGAATAAGCAAACAAACAGTAAAAGAATGAAAAGTAATAGGCAAATCTAAAATTAGATATCACCACATTCTTCTCTCAATTGGTAGAAAAAAATATGTGTTAGGATATGGAAGAATTAAACGGTATCAATCAACATGACTTAATAGGAATTTCTAGAACACCAACCAACTTTACATTGTTCACAAGTGCACGTGAAATACCTAACCATATTAACCACATTCTGAGTTATTAACTAAGACTTAACAAGTTTACGGTTTTCAGAACCATAGAGTACAAGGTGGGGCAAAAGTAAGAGGACTTGAAACACTTTATTCTTGTGCTACTATTTATTAATTACTGTACTAGTTTTCATACAAACAACTATAAATCGATTTTACTCCTCTCTGTATTCTGCAGCTAAGATAGAATTAAACTTTTTTTGTTGATAGCAAAAAAAGTTCTTGGAATTTCTCCAAATATTTCAAAATAAAACAATATGTTTCTAATATATTATTAACATAAGTCAAAGAAATAAATCACACAAACTTAGAAAATATTTTAAAATAAGTAAAATAAAAACCACATCATAGCAAAAGTGTGGGCTGCAACTAAATCAGTGCTTAGAGGAAAAATGTTATCTTTTCAAGATTCATATTAGAAAATATAAACACAATCAATGATATAAGCTTCTACCTTATGAAGCTCATAATAATAAACACAATCTCAAGGTATTAAAAAAGGAAATGGTGCCCTGGCTGGTGTGGCTCAGTGGATTGAGCGTGGGCCTTCAAGCCAAAGGATCGTGGTTCAATTCCCAGTCAGGGCACATGCCTGGGTTGCAGGCCAGTTCCCAGCAGGGGATGCATGAGAGGCAACCACACATTGATATTTCTCTCCCTCTCTCTTCCCCTTCCCCTCTAAAGATAAAATAAATAAAATTAAGCAAAAAAATTTAAAAAAGGAAATGGTAACAGAAGAGCATAAATCAATGGCATAGAAACCTAAGAAAAGCAGTTGAGAAAAAAATTAATGAAACCAAAACCAAAAAATCAAAAATGAGAAAACCAGCTAGAGAAATAGAGAGAGAGAGAGAGAGAGAGAGAAATAACCTACTAAGGTTAAGAATAAAAAAGGAAAATTACTACAGAGTAGACATTGTAAGAAGTAATATTATAAATAACAAGACATTAATTTCAAAATTTTAATTTGCATAAACAAACTCATTGAAAGATCCAACTTACCAAAAGGAGCTAAAGAAGAAATAGAAAACATGAGTGTCTATACATTTATTAAAGAAATTAAAATCATTGTCAAAAACCCCTCCTTTTGTTTGCAAACTCAGGAGTTCCCTGGGAAATTACAACCAGCCACCGTCCATTGAGGGCAAGCCGAGACCAGAGAGACAGGGAGGCCATTCCTTTGGGGAGCTGGCAGTTTCGCTCAGCAAGGGAACTTGTGAGGCTCAATGAAGCTCGTCCCGGGGCCATAAGGCAAGATCTCCTCACCTTCCCTCCAGAACTTTGTGTTTACCTAGAGGCTTTAACAGGGTTCATTCACGTATACCATACAGTCCAGATGGCCTCAATACCACATTATACTCTCAGGGCTGCATGGCTTCAAAGTGGCCCAGAGGGTGGGAATGGCAGGCACAGTGTGCATTCCAAGGACAGAGGCCTGGGTGAGGAGCCTTTGACGCCCCAGGTTCAGCTCTCTGGTCAACCAGATCCCATCCTCTCAATGACGTCCTCCAACTCTTCACCCCCCATGACTGGCTCATACAAACTTACAGCTCTCCTCCTCCTTCTGCAATGCGCCCAGAACCACCAGCAAGGGGGTTCACTAGCATGGAGGTGGCTTGTTTCTGGTTGTATTTCTGTAAATAGAGAAAGCAATAGAGGTACATGCAAGAGAAGACACAAATAAGGTAATGATCCCCAAAATAAGTCACAATTTTTTCCACCGAGAGCCACATGATCCAAACCATTGATTTATTTAGTCTCCTAGCCTGAGAGCTGGATCACTCAGGGTGTTCATTTATGTCCTCATGTGATTTTATAAAGATGATACATTAGTTTGAATCATTGATTTTCAACCGACACACCAGAAGAATTTTTAAAACATGCAGTACCTGACTACTTAGTCAGGAGCACGGTCCTCTTTTCCCTTAGATTGTCAAATTAAAAAATAAAAACAGTGCAACAATAGTCATCTAGTATGAATGAATCAAAATTATACCCATTTTTTAATCAGATCAGCAAAAAAATATAATGTATTTTTGGAGTGCTGCAGAACTTAAGTAATTGGTTTATGCATGCCATGAAATGGAAAAGGTTGAAAACCACTGGTTTGAACCCCGCATACATGCACCTTGTGAGGTGGTAATAATGTAACAATGTCTAAGGCCATCCTACCTTGGACAACAGTTTGTCTCCCAGAGGTATTCCATTGCTCAAGGAAGACAGGCTTTGCTAGCTATCACTTAAGGCTTGCTGCATGGATTTAGCTGAGGACTTCTGTGTGCTATAATGTGCTTCAGGCCAGAGGGAAAGAGAACGGGTCCACCTGACCTCAAGGAGATGGGGGCTGGCAATTTTTATTCCTGTGCAGTCAAGTATCCCCTGTGCCTAGGAGAACCTGGGAGGCAGTGGCCTGACACCTAGGCAGAAGCCTCACTTAAAATCTGTGCCACGCGATGCTTCAGTCACATTCGCGGCTACCTGATAAATATCTGGGCAGCACGACCTGTCAGTGTCAAACCAGTCACTATCCTGTAGTGTGACAGAATCACTGTACAGTTCCAGTGACATTCATCCCGTTTCCCTGCTGCAACCAGGCTAGCTCTGTTCAGAGTGAGCTTTCTGTTCCCAATGAACAGGTGCCTGGGTGCACAAAGGTCCACAACCCAGAACGAACCCGTCCCAAGATCTGGTTCTAATGGTGGTATTTGTAGGACCTTCTTGATCAATAGTTTGATGGGCTGCCTGAGTAGTTTGGTTGACAGAATACCATGCCCAGTGTTACTGATGCTGCACGCCGCAGGCCAGGTTTCTCAATCAGGGTTGGTAGTGTAAGATGAGCCCTGGTCCTGGCTTGTTGTTTCTTACGCGCTGCCCAGTGTCTTCCAATCTCCGTGGACCGGCGAACACCCACCATGCCAATCTTGAGGAGCTGGAGAGGGGAAGCTACCCATACACCCAAAAGCGGGACATGCACATGAGCCTACTGTAGAAAGGCATTTCCATCAGGTGCCCATTCCATGACTTGATACCACAAGAGCAGCAGAAATTTAAGATTAAAAAGACAGATATTTAGCAGAAACTTCTATGGGAAGGTCATACCTTCTATAAGAATTACACTTATGGCCTTAGATACCAATTTGGCTGCAACTTGAGAAATTGAACCTGGTTGTGCATACATGGCTGTTGGTCAGGGAGGCAATTCTGCCAGGGGTGAGTAGAAGGACTGAGGGAGGAATATGCTAGACCAGGACCCCCACAACACCTCCTCTCTCTTAATAGTGTGTATTCCATTCCACGTACAATGCATTTCAACAGGTCCAACTTGCTGCAGAATTTAAGGTCCCAGGGGAGATTGAGTAGTTCTAGCTTACCCAGCAGTAAGAAGTAACTGCCTTATCTGGTGGGATGTCCCCTTGACAATTCTAGTAGATAATTCCTTTCCCAGGTATGATGGGACTTGGTGTTACAATGGCTATTGCGTGCAACTTCTCTATCTCTTCGGATGTCTTGGCAGAGCCCCCAGTCTGGCATAGGGGGCAATAGGCCCTCCTGGTCAACCATCCAAATGTACTAAAGCCTGGAATAGTATTTTAGTGCACTTGGCCAAGGTGTTTTTACCTGTTAATAATTTAATCTGCTGCTTTAATATTTTATTCTACCAACCCTGTTTATTGCAGGTTCTAAGGGAAATGGCACCTCCTTTGAATGTCATGGGGTTCTTTTTTGTGGCTTTGTCTTACATATTAGGACTTTTGAAATGTGAGCCTTCCAATCATTGTCCATTCAACAAGGGTATCTGTACTTGGTACTCAGCTTCTCTATCCCCTGATGATGGCAGCCTGGTTTGCATGGAGATGGGGAAGCTTCAGTTAGACCAGACACAGTGTCCACACAAACAAGAACATATTTAGAACCCTCACTCACTGGGAGGGAGCCAACATAATCAGTTTTCTAGCCCGTCATTGGTTGGGAGCTCTGGTGGGTGGCCACAGATTCCTTTGACAGTTGCCTTGGGCATTGTTGATCTGACATAGGACATGTTGTGTCTGCATTAGCCAAGTCATTGTATTTCAAGGGCAGTCCAGCTGCTTGGCAATACGCCATCCCACCTGGGCATTTCAGTTGCCTCTCTTCCTACGCACCCAGTCTGCTGTATGTACTGAAGGGTCAGTTGCTAGGAGGGTATCAGCCTCCTGGTTGCCAGTGGTCACTGCCTTATGAGCCAGGACATAGAAGACAGGGAAGACTGCCTCAGGCTCTTACAGGAGAACCCAAATGCCTTTCCACATGTTCTTACCCACAAAAGCTTATCCACTATCATTCACCCCTTGATTTTTCATTGTTCAAGCCATAGGGTTAATGAATCCCTTTAGAATAGCCCAACTGTCAGGGCAAAGGGTGAAAGGCCAGGATTCATGAATGATCACCAGCCAAAAATGGTCTGAGTTCAGCCCACTGGCTATTGCAGTCTGGTTCCCGTTTTCTTCGAAATGGCGTCGGTGTTGGGCTGAATAGTGACTTGAGTTTGCATGGAAAGGTTCCCCTGACTAGACCCACTTGTATACCAGGCATCAAGGGGAATTTCCCTCACTTCCTTTCTATAGGCTGCCGAGGCTGCCGTAAGAGTGGGCTAGGGACCTATACACTCTACAGAGCCTAGTAGCACCTGCATTTCCAGAGACCATGGGCTGACCCACAGGGTGTTCCTCTGCTGCATGGAGGCATGTCACTTAGTCAGCGTGGGGGGTTGAGCCATGGCAGGTGTGGGTCCATGGAAGATATTCTCAACCCACCTTCTACAGGAAGGAAAGCTCGTACCGTGATCAGGTGTTCCTTTGTGAGAGTCTCTGCCTGGAGGAGAGCTGTGTACGCTGCTCGAAGCTGTTGCTCTGTTGGGGTGTACTGGGCTCCTGCCACTGTCCATAGCTGAGGCCACAATCCTAGGGATGCTCTCCCTCTCTGTTGTCTCAGCCACAGTGCCTGCCCCATACGCTTGCAGACACGTCGATCTCAAATGGAAGCTCTGCCTGGGAGATGCCTAGAACTTCTAAATCTGCTTCGGGTGTAATTTTGCTGCTCTGATCTCCAGGCCCTTACATGTCCTTTTCTTCACCAGGTGACGTAAGGGACACCAAATGTTTATGAGGGGTTTTCTTCTGTTTCTTTTTCCTCTCATTCAGCATCAGGGGGTGGGGGAAGGAGGAGAGAGAAATAGCTGGTTCTTTCCCTCACCTTTAGATGACGTAAAACACCATGGTGCTGTCTTATCCTATGTATTTTCATTAAAAAAAAAACTTTTTAAAAAATGTCTAGGCTTTTTAAAATATATTTTGGAGTGGGTAAGGGTGTCGGTAGTCAGAGGGCCACTTTGCCCAAGTCTTGGCAAGCCTATGGGGCTGTGTGTAGCAGCCCTCATTGTAACAGGATTCCTGCTCCCCTTTTATATTTCACTTTGGGTCATCAGACAAATTAAGACATGAAGAAAAGTTCCACTTGACATTCTGCCATATGTACTGGATTTCTGAAGTAATTAGCCAGGCAAGGGTATAATTTATTTTAGGCCCTGTAGGAGATCAGGGGGAGGTGGAGAATGCAGGTTGGTAACTCATTTTAATACAACATAGTTAAAACCAATGAAAATCACATAGAGATGCATTTCTTGGGGGACCCAAGATCTGACAAAAAAAAATAAGTCATGAGTATGCCCTGGCTGGTGTAGCTCAGTGGATTGAGCAGGGGGCTGCAAACCGAAGGGTTGCTGGTTTGATTCCCAGTCAGGACACATGCCTGGGTTGTGGGCCAGATCCCCAGCAGGGGGCGTGTGAGAGGCAACCACACATTGATATTTCTCTCTCTCTCCTTCCCTTCTCCTTTCTCTAAAAATAAATAAATAAAATCTTTTAAAAATATAAATAATTCAAGAATATGAACTTTCAGAGTACAGAATGGGAGGTGCTATATGGCAAATGACAGGTGAGAATGAAAATTTTGAGAAAATCACAGAAGATAGGTCCCTAACTCCTCACCTACTCTATTCATCACTACTGTTTTAATGTTTGTTTTATGTGATACTCACTAGTTGCTTTATTTAATTCCAGGCCTTTGCAATTGCTCAGCCTTCATGTTCTGCTTGGCTTCTTTTTAAGGCAATCACCATGTTATGTCTCATAAGAAGTTAGACATAAATATAGTTTTTAAAAATCTTCATTGTTTCTATAACCATGGGCTGCTGAATTTTCCTTGGGACATGATTAAATAAAGCAATGTCAGCATTATGTGCAGAGAAATAGATGTAAACCTTTAGGCATCTATCCATATTTATGTAGCCATGTACATAATAAGTATGATTTGCCAGTGTAATCACCAGTTCTAAGGATATCTAACTGCCCATAAGTAATTATAAAAATTAAAAGTTTCTACTTCTATGTTTACCCAAGTTAAAGAAAATAATTAGCAAGTTAAATGTAATTAAATTTCTATGACTTCACTATAAATATCCGTATGAAACAGAAATGAGTTGAATGCAATGACACCAGGTTTCCAAACAATGTATAACCTGTGTGCTTTATCTGTTCTCCTACCTCCCTTCTTTGTCCACTCATTCCACCTCTCTCCCCAGTGGGGATTTCAATATTAACTGATTGAAACAATTATCAAAGAAAAAATGCACACAGTAGGTGTGTTGGTTAGAATTTGACCAAGTATCACTTCACCGATATTCAATAGTATTAGAGTTACAGCACAATATCAATGAAGTGATTAAAAAAATGACAAGTCAAAATCACTGATACCTTGCCCATCTGAGATCCTTTCCACATGAGCCACACCTGAATTAACAGATGCGCGCTCTGAGCTGGGCTTATCCGCATGTATTTGTTAGGTAGTGTTAAACCAAATTGTTTTCCAATTCACACAAATTTAAGATTATAAATCTGAACAATGTGTAAGTTTGCTACTTCTTTTTGAGTGCTGGGAGGCCCAAAGGGGCAAAAAAAGAGCATGGCATGAGAAAAAATATTTTTCTTACTGCCCATTGCATACCATGTATATCCTAAATACTACATTTTTAAATAATGTCACTTTACAAATACTTCTCTAGTGCTTATTATGCGGAGGTTACTGTGCTGAACCTCTTTGCGCATGTTAACTTAATTTTCATAGTCATCCTAAGAGTTGGATAACTAATCCATTTCACCAACAGGGAAACTGAGAAACTGCTGAGATGCAGTGGAATTGGGATTTAACCCCTAGGTCTTCAGGCTTCATCAGATTACTTTTGTCACCAAAGAAAGCAAAAACAAGTTCCACCTCAGTCACATGCCTTTCTTTAGCCAAGCTGGGGTTTGAACTTGGCTCTGTTTGCTATCTATGCTCATGATCTCTATTTATGACAAAGGCAACCATCCTGATCAAACCAGTAGGCTGTGCAGACAGACCACGTCCACAGTTTGAATTTACAAAGATTGGCATGTGTCAAACTCCAACTATGAGTGTGCCAGGTCTCAGAAGCACAGAAAAGAAAATGAGAGGCTCCCCAACTTTTCCAGTGGTAAACACAATAATTTATATTGGGTACTTGCACAGAAATTGTTTCTTTCATGAATAAATGATCAATCAATTTTGTAAATTACCTCCTCTTGGGGAACTGAATTTGAGCAAGGAGGGCTTAATAAAGAGAATGAGGACCTAATCTGTTCTGAGTAGGGTCAGTGACAGGAAAGGCTTTCAGAAGGAATAACAATTGATTTGAGATTCAGAAGATAAAAAACAGAACAGAAAAACAAAAGACAAGAATTAAATGACCATTCTAGTGTATAAAGTACTATACTTCCATTGTTGAATCAACCATGTTTTGCTCAGTTACATATTGCTGCTTAAAAAAACGTTCATGGCTTAAAGCAAAAATTTATTACTAGCTCCCATGATTCCTGGGGTGGACAGGTGATCTGGAATGTTTTTCTTGCCCCAGGTGCCATCTCCTTAGTGGTATTCAGCAAGCAGACTGGCTGGGTCCAGCAGACACAAACCATCTCTGGCACCTTGCCTGGGGTTACCTAAATGCTGGACTCAGCACAGAATGTCACCCCAAGGGTATTGATGTTGATGGTTTGGGTTTGGGGCCAGTGGGTAGTTGTTGAACTCTCATATGGCAGCTCAGGGCTAACAGAGTTAACATTTCAAGAGACCTGAGAGGGAACTGCCAGACTTCTTACAACCTGAACTTGGAATATGCAACTGCCACTTTCTTCACATCCTAATAGTGGAATAAGTCACTTGAGCCAACTCAAAAGGAATAGAAGATTGCGAACAACAATCCATTCCATTTGCACACATCTGCCAGAAAGGTCAGCCACAGGCTGGCCAGACCTCAGGCTCTGATTCTGGAGACTATTTCGGTTGCAAGTTCTGTGTCCAAAGGAAACTGAAATTCAAAGAGAACCTAACTTCCCTCAAAAAATTGGCAGCTGTCTTTAGTCTACCACGCTCTTGGGGCACATTGAACTTCAAATCACAATAAGGATGTAAGATCCCCAAAGGCCCCTGGTGCTACAATTCTGATTAAGACTGAAGACTTTGTAACACACTGACAAACACTCATGACAACGCAAGCACAGCCTCAACCATCAGCGAAACAAATCCAGTCTCTCCAGATTGATGGATCGGGCAATTGCTTTGAATTGTCATTAGATAGTCAAAATAAAGAGACAGATGATCGATGCTGTGTCTCAGCCAACCTGAGGAAAGGCACCCTCTGGATGCAGCCCTTACCACATCCAAGCCCAAGTGCAGAGACAGGAATTTGATATGTGCAAGAAGGACTATTGGCCTGGTGTTTTTTCCTGCTGGTAGACCAGAAGTGGAAACATGCTGTTCAATTTACATGAGAAAGAGCGTTCTGAAACTTGCACTCCTCCTTGACTCCTCCATTCCGCCCACCGCCTCACAATAAACCCCATTAAATTAAAGCCATATTCATGGATCCTAAAAGGAAGTTTCTCTTAGTAGCCAATAAATGGAAGGAGAGCTTGATTCCTGTACATGTTCCGTGTGCCCTGCTGAGCGGTTCACTTCACTTGGCATTCCTGGGAGACTGGTAATGAATTTCCCTGACAGATACACCCCTGGTCAGATCAGATCAGGGAAATGAGCTCTTTGGGGCACAGGCTTGTATGGAATTATAACAGTATGCGTTCACTGACCCCAAGTTGAAAGAACGTTTCATTCCAGTACTGGAAATGGAAACTGATAGTCCCTGTTGTTTTCATTGCTTAAATAGCACATTATTATAAGGGACTATATTTTAAATTAACTTAAGTGGTAGCATAGCTTTTCATGAAAAAAAAAAATAACTAAATCAAATGCTCCATGTTTTGCTAGCTTTATATTGGTTACCTGAAAACAATTTCTTTATGGGTTTATGGAAAAGGGAACAAAAACCTGAATTAAAGATAGACTAACAACAATCTATCACACACACATACGGTTTCTCTCTACTGTTTGTTCTTCTCTGCACTTGAATAAAAGCAATAAAATCACTTGTCTCTCTGGTACAGCACCTTTCAAAAACGATTGTGAAATCTTAACGTGGATTGAACTTGAGTTAACTCTCAAAGACTTCTGCCTGGTCAAGTTCTCTTTGAATTTGAGTTTCCCTTGGAAACAGTGCTTGCAACCAAAATAGTCTCCACAATCAGAGCCCGAGGTCTGGCCAGCCTGTGCCTGACCTTTCCGGCAGATGTGTGTGAAGGAAGTGGATTGCTTTTCCCAACCCAAACTGCGTAATCTTTGGTTAGGTTTGTTTTCCATGCGGATACTTAGACAGGCTGTGGTTTGTGCCTCTGGCATTGGTAATAGGATATACACAGAGCCCAGGTCACTGACTAAACCCAGCTGGATCTGGAATGATCATTTTTAATCTTGGGATGAAAGCTTGATACATTGGGAAAATTAGTTGGTTTGGTCGGCAAGATTTTTCTTTTCTTGCTAGAGACCAAGTCTATGATCTGGATGACCACTTGACGTGGTCGGCAGAATATAGACATATAACTCCGATTCTGATTTGCAAAATGCCAACTGGCCAGCCCAACTACAAATGGGTCATCTTGGGTGATGTCGGTCACGCAATAAGGTGAACCCATATATGGACAGTTTGGGGATGACCTACCACCAGGTAGAATGAAGGCCTGAGAATATTCCCCTCTGAATGACTTATTTGTCTCAGCAACTTCATTCAAGTGACACCCTTGGGGAGACAGGATCTCAGAGTAAAAGGGAACTGGTGTTGAGGAAACAAGCACCTTCTGACTATTTTAAGAAAGATGGTCTCAGGGTTCCTATAGGGTGCAATGGCTCATTTCCTAATGGAAAAAAATGAGAACTAAGTCTATGAGTGAGCATACAGAACTGGCGACTTGCGGAGGAGAGCCTCTTGAGAAGAGGTCTTGGAGCTGTGACAGAGAAAATCACCCTGTACTGCTCCTCTCGAGAGGACAAGGGACCCAATGACCAATGTGTCTCATAGACAACTGGGGCCTCTTAATGGGGCACAAAGTTTAGCACAATTAAAGGAGCAGGAATTCTATAGATCAGCTGTAATCAACTTTGATTTCTGCAACTTCTAGCTATGTGGCCTTGAGCGAATCCTTTAACCTGCCTGCACCTACTTTGAAAGTAATACCTTCAGGTGTATATAGTAAGGCTTACTGAAAACCTATGTAAAGCACCCGATGTTATGCATGGCTCTTGGTAGTGCTTTATGGATGGTAATCTCTGTGACCCCTCATGTTTAATGTGACAGTATCATTTGGCGAATAAGACAGAACTGGGTTTGATTTAGATTTACCTCTTCATAGCTGCATGAATTAGAACAAATTTCTTTCCCTCATTGAACTTTGGTTTCTTCATCTCTATAATGAGGGAAACAATAATTACCTTGTAGGGACCATGTGATCATTAAATCAATGATACAATAAAGTGACCAAGAGAGCCTCTTGCATTTAGTAGCATGTTTACTGTGACATCACTCTTCCCATACAGATTGGGGCACAGATGAATATAGAGGCTTGTCAATGATCTGTGTTAACTCTCCAGGGAAGATAGTCCCAGACTTGAGTTCAGTGTTAAGACAGAACTATAGCAGAAGGAAATGTGGCAATATACACAGGGGATTTGTTACAATTTGGGATGATTGAGCACATCCATGGAGGAAAAACACACAAGGAAATCAGTATTGGATGCACATAGTCACAAGAAAGGTTTCTGACACACACACAACAAATGGGACTTCCGGTTAACTGGCAACAGACCCAAGGTGTTGGAGGCGCGGAGGGTGCCTGACTTACTGTTAACAGGGGAGCTCTAGTGGTCCCTGCTGCAATGATTACAGGCTGACAACTCCAGGCACACATCTCTTTCTTTAATGCTCTTCAGCTATGGGTTAAATGATTTGCTCTTCTAATGTTACTTCATTTCACTATTTTTTAATATTTTCTCTTGGAGCACTCCAGGCCTTTCTACATCTTTTACTTAAAAGGAAGGAACTACGGGGAATGAAAGAACTGATATTTATCCTGTGGTACTTAAACTTTTTTCCCCCTACACTCACACCCAAGAACTTGTCTATAGGCCAATTTGCATTTTGGCTACATTTGAAGCACTTGGCTAGAGCAAGAACTGTGCAAGCTGACGCCACATGTGGTACTAATTGGTGCTGTTGGCAGTTTAAGAAGAAAGGCTGAGATGGATTGGGCACAGAAGCTAACAATGCCTTCACACAATGGCTCTCAACAGGAGTTGGAAATTAGAAGTGTGAGGAGAAAGATGGGCCTGTGTGAAAAGGTCAATGAGCCGAATCTTTCAGCGCTTTGCAAAGGAAAAAATGAAGGCAGGAAGAAGATTTGAACTGGATACTCTCTTTGATACCAAACTTCCTAAACAGACTAAGGAGACCTTGTTCACTTAACATGTAGAGTCAAGGAACATGAATGTTCAGGTAGAAGGAGGATTTGGAGTCAGAAATGTGCCTAGGACTGATTGTATGGAAGAAATTCAGCCATTGCCTGGGGTCAGTTGAACTCCCTTGGGTCATGTTATCCATCTGCAAAATAGTCACAGCTTTCATAGCATTTGCCTCCTACCAGCTGAAGGAAGCAGGGGGCAGATTTGTAGTTTGTTGAAGTGCTTTGATTTTGCAAACTTCAAACCCAAAAATGCAAGGATCTCTCATAACATCGTAGCTGTGGGGCTCTGTGGGGCTGAGAAAAGTGGCACGGTGCTGGGGAAACCTATTCCCCTGGACAGCTGTGTTAGTCCGGCTCTTCTGGGCTGCAGGAAACAGGATTTGCAAGAAACAGAATGGAGCCTCAGGGAATTGGGGTTAATTGTAAGGATACACTGGGAGAGTGAAAACAGAGCTGCCTCGTACCTCTATAGGGAATCTCGGGGCACTGAACTTTTTTTTTTAATTCAAGGTACAACAGCAGCTTTAGTCTCCCAATAACAATTATAATCACCTTCACATTCAGCTTCTCTCTTCTTCTTCACTGTGCCTGTGTGTGCTTCCTTCCTCTCAGAGTCCAGTGAAGCCAGAGAAACCCCCCTCACCTGATCCTTTCAAGTTTTGTGCTGAAGCTTCAGCTTTCTTTTTCCTCAGAAAGAGGAATACAGTTTCAAGGACCTGAATTACAAGTGCGCTTATTGCATCCCCCTCCCTCCCATGCCCCTTCCTCTTTTGTTCTCTCTCTTTCCTTTAAGGCGCACCATTAAAATTTTCCAGACCCCTGCACTTCACCTCTTCTCTTCTTCCCCTCACTTCTGTTCCTCAGAGTAAAGGGCCTTGAGCACATATGTGTAAACTCCCATCCCCTGAAATCCAGGCTCCATCTCTTTCTATACTCCTGCAATCCCACAATCCTGATGATGGCCATTCCTTAGAACCTTCAAGAAGCTAACTAGGGAACAGGTCTGTGCAGAACTGGAAAGGGGTCCGGGAATTTTAGGGCCCCAAGCAACCTAATATGACCTAGATGAGGCCCCTTGTAGCAAAGCCCTTCTGGTCCTACGGGGCAAAGTTGAGGAAGACCAGGGTATAAGGCCATTGAAAGTGCCCTGTATTGCTTGGATCTAACACAACCTATTTTACCTCCCATCTCCCTTCTCAGTCTGCAACTCTGTCTTAAAATTACTACTATTACAATCACAACTACTACTATCATTACTACTACTGTATGAGAAGTGGTTGGGCAACAATATTCAATACAAGGAATCTCCTTTGAAAAAATAGTGGTTTCTCTGCACATCTTTGGAGGCTGGGAAATCCAAGGTCAAGACACCAACAGACGCATGTCTGACGAGAGTCTACTTTTTGGCATGCAGATGGATTCATTCTTGCTGTAACCAAGATGGGGAAAGAGAAAAAGAAAACAAATTCTTTCCTGTTTCTTCTTATAAGGGCATGAATCCTATTTTGAAGGTTCCAGCCTCCTGTTCAAATTACCTCTCAAAGGTCTCATTTCCAAATGCTATCACATTGGGGATTAGGTTTCAACATATGAATTTTGAGAGGAGACAAACTTTCAGTCCAGAGTACAAGCCAAACCAATTGTGAACAGTAGAAACAGGAGGTGGGCAAAAGGCCGTGGTCATCAGTGCTTTCAAAAGCAGTAGGGGTAACATGCCTACAGAAACCAATTCCACAGCCTTTCTGGGACAGGTCGTGGGTTATCCCAACCAGAGTCCGTTCTTGTGAATCCCTTTCAGAACTTGCTTTCCTCGGTGGTAAGCATTCTCACTCTGTTGAATACTCATTGCTCATTTCAAAGTCAGCCCCGAACTGTGTGTAGTGCAGGCAATGCTATGGCTGTAAAGAGCAGAGATCTGAGATGGAACAGACACTTTATCTTGCCAGTCACCCTTCTTGCCATCTTTCCCGCATAAGACATGATGGTTTACCTATATATTTCAGTGCTGGAAACTAATTTTAGGAGGTTCAGGAGGTTGCTCAGATCATAAAGCAAGAAAGTGCTGCAGTTGTGATCTGAATCTATTCCTTTCTAACTCTCAATGCCACAGAGAGAGGGTTTTTCCAACAAGGATTTATTCAAAGAACTTGTTATACTAACCTGATGTTTGCCTCTACAGCTTTCTTCTACTAATTTAAGAAATGAGTCAATAAAAGCATAAACTTAGGAAATAGCAGAGGCAGCATCTGAAAAGTGGTTCTCACCTCATACACTTCTCATTTTTAATCTCCCAACATGGATAGTGTCTTTTGTATTAGTCAATATATGCTAGGTTGTGTTTTGGTAATAAGCATAACTAGCCTATCCTAGTCTAGACTTCACTTCTTTTTTTTCTCCTATTTTTAATGTGAATTTCAAAGGAAAGAAAGGATCTGCTGGAGACCTTGAAGAGAACATTTCATGTGCTAAAGTCTTGACATCTAACCAGTTTTTTTTTTCTAATCTATTCAAGCCTATTGAAACAAATTGAAATGACTGCAAGGTTCATGTAGGAAACTTTCAAAAATGTACTTTCTAGTTCTAGATAAACACAGTATTGAACCCTTTTCCCTCCAGGGAAAACCAAAAAGAGAAACGTTTTATTAGAAGGTCAAGGGATTTTGCAAGGTCTTCCCAGTGGCAATAAAAATGCTCCTGGTTAATATGATTTTGTTGAGACATATTTTTTAATAAAACAGTGCTCTGAATGCTTCGCAAAAGTTCCGCCCTCTACTTTGCACACAGTGAAGTTAAACATTGCATCCTCTTTGCTCCGAAGGGCCGCGTATCTTGTTTTGGCCAAAGAAATGTGAGTGTAAGTCACATGTGCTATTTCAGGGAGAAAATGTTAACAGTCACTGCATGAGTCACCATGCCCCTGACCCCTGCCACGGAGACTCATGTTAATTTGGAGCCTCAGTCATCTGAAATCTTATGATGAACAGAGCCTAACTGCCAAACCAGGCCATAACTGCAAAGTGACTGACAAATAACAGCAGAATTACGCTACTGAAGTGTTGCACCTGTTACCGCAACACAACCTGGCACATCCTGACTAATCCAAAAGGTAATATCTGAGCTGCAAAAAGAAGCCATATGTTAAAAATGAGGAAAAAAACTACATAAATTTAGAAATTCTGATTCTGATGCTGCCTCTGCTATTTCCTGTTTATTCTTTCATTTCTTTGTCTCTAAAATATATGTATCAGGTGGGATACATATAAAATTGAAGTTTATGACAAGTTTTCAATTCGAAAAGCTGGGATTTAAAAAAGAATTTTTTACTGCTAACATTTTATCATAAATTAATTCAGATTATTTAGTAAAGAATAACCTGAGCACCTAGGCCATGTAACAGGGTGATCAAACCATGGATTTGAATGTCCTTAGGTTGGGATTTGAATCTTGGTTCTCCGCATAAAGTAGAGTCCATATCTGTCTTATTCCTCATTCTAGCTACATATTAGGAACTTAATATCATGTATTTACTAAGTAGAATTATTGATATTTTCTTCTTAACCTACATTATATTTTCTTTAAAAGCTACTACAGAATTAAATGAGATGATTCTTAGCAATGCTTCTGAGAAATGGCGTAGACTGTGGGATGGAGGCCATTTTATTTCTTTTTTATTATTACATGACATCCACAAAACTTGCCTTAATTGAGAACAATAGGAGTTGTTAGAAGACGGGAGGTAGGAGACACAGAGGGAGTTAAAAGGTGGAAAGCCAGTATATGGAAAAGGCAAGGCAAAGGTGGAACTTAGGTTCTGGAAGACAACTAGAACTCAGGCATGGGGAGGTTCTGCAAGCCACAGTGGGGTATGGGGAAATAAGGAGGGCTGATACTGAACACATACTATGCCAAGGGCATCATAGAAAATGTTATGCTGTCAATACTAACTCCCCCATTTTACAGAGGAGGAAACCCTTTCTTATTAAAGTTAAGATTATTGTTCAAAATATAGAAATCATTGGCAGAGTAAAAATTCAACCCAAGGCCTGTTGGATTTCATGTCCTGTATTCTTCAACCGTGTCATGCTGTGTTCAGGAAGGTACCACTGAGTAATTTTGTGCATTTACCCTTTAGACTCGCCTCATTACCTTCCCAGGTTACACTGGAGCCTATCTGTAACATTCGCTCCTAATGTATATTTACTAACATATCACAAAATGTGTGACAGGAAACCAGGGGTCATTTGTCATCTCAGGTCATATTTGGATATGCCTTGCATCAAGGAGTAATTGTTCAAATTATCTTTGTGGATGTTATTGCCAATGTGTGTGAGAAGGACCTGACAACTACAAGAAATTGAGTGGGACAGGAGCTCGAAATTAGCAACAGCAGAGAGCTGCTCTAGGGAACAGTGGTACTGATCACTTGGCCCCAGCCTGGACCTTGTGGATGAAAAGACACAAAAAATAAAAGAAGTTTTAAGCCACAAGAAACTCAGAGTTCACTTGGAGTGATAAAAAATAAATCAATGCAAACAATATATTATGATGAGTCACATCTGGAGGTATGAAACTTTAGAGAGACCTCCCTGCCATTGAGGAGATTTGGGAAATGTTTTCCAAAGGAGTGGAAGAATTTGTAATATTCTTCCGAAGGAGTGGAAGATGGGCTCAGTGCAAAAGATGGGAAAGAGACATTGACCTTTTAAAAGGGTGGAAAGAGCAAGGATGTTTGAGAAGGATAAAGAGCATGTGGACACAATGCCGTACACAGTTCATATGTCATACAAATGTATGCTTGAAACCTACATAATCTTATTAACCAATGTCACCCAGATAAATTTAATTTAAAAAGCGCATATGCAACAAAAAGGAGGAATATCACTGCCAAACTAAAGCTTTAAAAACACCTCCTAGTTTTTCCATGCCCTGTTTTCCCCTGTCCTTAAATTCACCAAGACTTTTGGAGGAGTTGTTACTGCAACATAGTGGATCCTCAAAGCTAACTATCGTACTGCAAGTTGATCAGCGCTTTCATAGCGTGGGGTGACGATGGGAGCTACTTTAGGCCAGGAGACATAGGCAAGCATCTATTTGGTTGGGGTTGCGGATAATAGCAATTCCGGGAATCTGGCTTTCCTAAAGAAAGTAGAGAGATGTGGCTTGCACAGACATTTAAGGCTTCTTCCTTAAGCTTCATTGTTTTACTTTGAAGTGAGACATGACCCTAAAATGACAAGCATAAGGACAAGATTCACCCCATTATGAATGAAGATGGAAAACAATAAAAATAAAATACAGAAGCCCTAATAAAATTATTAAGCTATCCCTAGAAACCCAGTAGCCACTTAGCCCCAAACTTCTTGTTAAATGGAAACAAGCTAATTTGAGTCATTTTAAGTTGTTTGAATCACTTTAGATTCGGTTTCTTTTGATTGCATTCCCAACTATACTAATTCTGTGTTACCTCAACCAAACTGTTTATACATCTGGATCCTTCAGGGTCCCCCAAACTCAGCCTGCTCACCCAAGTGTCTTTGTTCTAGGTAATTCTTCAATACAAGATGGCTGCCCCTTCCTTTGGATTCATCCAAATTTATATTGTGTGAGCATAGGCTATGCCAAACATCCCACAGGCGATAAGAAATGATTAATTGTCCAGAGTCAACAGTCATTCGTTGAAATCCAGAAACTATATATTACCAGCTGTATAACTATAAACAATTCATTAATACTATATGGAACTTAATGTACTCACCTGTGAAATTGGGATAATCATTTACATTTTACTACATTCCTGTGTACATGGAATGAGATTACTTAATGAATCAGTCAAAGGCCATGATTTTAAATGCAGAAAGTGCTCTTATAAATTTAAAGTTTATTACATAAATCCTTGCCACAGCTTAATTACCTTTCTCATCTTAAAAATCCTACTAATTTCCTTATTGGTTAATACATTGTTATCAAATCCTTGATTCTTTTTTAAAATCTAATATTGTATTTCAAATGTGGTAACTTGTCTTTATCAAAGTAGTCTACTATTGCCTTATGCTCCAGAAAGCTTAAAAATAATGCTTCCTACCTGTAATGTTCACATGGAATTCACAGTTCTGAACCAATAGCACGTGTTCATTGATAATGTAGTATCCTGCATGGTCTGTATGAATCACCTCGTTAATCCTCACAATCTGGTGAGGGAGGTATGATTACTACCCTGTTGTTACCATGGAGTTATGTAGCACTGAGGTCTTATCATTGGCCTGAGGTCACAGAGTAGGAAGTGAAGGTCAGGCATGGATTGACGCTCAACTCATCTACTCTGGAGCCCACCTTCTTCCTTGTCCTGCTCTCTCATCTATAATAACTCAGGTAGGTCAGCCGAACACCAAAGCACCACCAACCAATACAAGGTGACTAAAAATGATTAACTGCTGGTAAGTCAGCCATCTTTTTAAAAATCATTTCCACATCGGTGCAAGAAATAGATTAAAGCAATGTGTCTTATAAGATCATTGTGCTTTCTTCATTTAGTTCTTGTTAGAGTGCACTCTCTATTTTTCTCCACTAGCATGTGAGCACCAGGTGCCTAATAATTCTCTCTGAATGCCAAGGGCATAGCACCATTCTTGGCACACAAAATATCTCAAATGATTGTTAAATAAAATAGTATTAGACATAGAAGTTCCATTTAAAAAAATGGCACAAAGACTAGAATGTATCAATTTACCTCCTGAAAAATGTTAGTATTTGAAATATGCAATCTACAGAGAAAAGTATAAAAGTTACCTTTTACATTAATATTTTAATATAAATTAAATGATATATTTTTCCAGTTATCTATCTGATTAAATTTTCCATCCATTTTTCTAGAATTAAGATCCACTGAATGCCCTCTCACTTCCATATTTAATAAACTGTAAAAGATGAAACCATTAATTTGGACATTGTCACTACACTTTGACCTGGAACATAAAATAAGGAAATCTAATTTCCTGTTCTTTGTAGAAATGTTATCTTAAGACAATGTCACAGCAAAACCAATATTAAAAATCAACATGCAAGCATACGTGTAGCTGTAAACAAATGAAAATTATATTAAGATAGAGCTGTAATCATTCATTAAAAGGGAGGAGTTTTCCAGGCTAGAGTCTCTCCCTGGAGTTTGTGCCACAACCCAGCAATTCCAGCTGAAAAGCCCAAAGGTGGAAGGTGGAAGGCCCGCGGCCACCTCTTTCCATGTGTGATGAGCTTTTACTCTCACACCCCACAGTTCACCTGCAGGCAGCTGGGACTGCTAAGGACAAGACCCAGTGGGGAACTGGTGCTTTTCCTCTGCCACAAAATTCAAGCCAAAATAATAAATAAATCTTCATGCATAGAAATGCTTTCCTATTCAATTGCTGAAGACGAACTTCAGCAGAAAAAAAAAACAATATTTCTCTAGAATGTTCTTCTAAAAGATCATTTTTTTTCTTAAAATGGCATATTAGGAACATTTTAAAATTCAAATATTCATTCTATTAAAAAATCTTACTCTTGTTAACGAGACAGTGTTATTTATTTGTAATGATAAAGCCTGAAAGGGTAAATGCATTTAGATGTTAATGTAAAAATCATCTAATCCTAGAAATTCTGGGGACAGCATATTCTTGTTCCATCTCTCTCATTCAACCCCCATGCCTCTTGCCATCAAAGATTCTTAGAAGCAATTTCCCTATAATCCCAGAACATACAAGGCTGGCTGTCTAGAACACAGTCCCAAGAAAATGCAATTTCCCAACAAAGCAATCGATCACTTACTCCATTCAACAGACAAAGAAATAAACATGCAAACTAAAAATTCATTTGAATGGTCAAGAATTATCAGTATTAAGGATGTACACTACCTCCAGTGATCAAAACAATTAAAAAACACACTTGCTTGTATACCAGAGAGATTTGGACATCAAGTATTTATAACAAATTGAATTCTAAAATGGCTGAGAAGTTGGACCTTATTCCCCCCAGTAGAAACCCTTTTATTCCCACCTTCCTTTTTCTGAACTAGTGTCCCTGTACTTCTATAAAGGAGACTTTATCATTTTGCCTTAAGTTATTCTTATTTGTGAAATAGCATTTTCTCACCCACTTCACTGAAAAGAACTTAAAGGCACAAATTTCATGTTTCTATCCTTGAATTTTTCTCAGTGCCTAAGGGCGTGACATTACAAAAATTCCTCCAAGCTACTTCTTCACTGAATCAATATACGTGTAAATACTTAGTTGTATTTCTGAATATAAAAGACTGGATGCCACCACATCTTGCCAGATCAGAATTTCCAAGGTAGAAACAACAAGGATTTTTGTATTTTGCCAAATTCAACCCTTAGCTCATTCTTTTTTTTTTTTTTCAAATGCATGATATTTTCTGCAGTATTATAAGAAATCTTTGCAAACAAGACTGGGGTAGATTGAAAGAGAGGAAAAGCAATAAGAAGCTCTATAGGAAACAACATACAAATGTAATTCTAATTATCTGAAAGGCTGTAATTTTTGCTACAATTCATTTCAAGTATATACTAAATTCTGAAATAGAGAAATAAATAGAAACATCCTATTGAACAGGTAGGCACAGGTTTAGAAAGTTTTAATTCATGTTATCATATTACATTGTTATTACTAACAAACAAACCTGGCTTCTTATCATTATCTGCTAGTTCAGGTGATATATTTGCATGGTCCCTAAAAATACACATAAAAGGAAATTCAAATGAGTCAACTGTCCAGAAAGTGGACAGTTTATTCAACACTAAACATCTGTATATTTGAAGCCTTACAAAGCATTATTTTCCACAGTTTTTACCCAGATGGTGATACATTTTATACTTGAGAGACAAATTAATTGTATGGTCTAGTAGGTATCCAAAAGAAAAATAATAATGTAGGTTTACAGAATGAGAATGAGAATGTGAGATTTATATTAAAGGATATTATGAGCCACATAAGTAGATTCACTGAAAACACAATTTAGGTCTTCAGATTAGCAGGAACATTAAATCCAGAAGAGTATTCTTCAAGGAGTTCTCTTGCAGTGGTAACACATTTAATGCCCTGAATTTTGTCTTCACTCAGCACCCATTTTTAACATCCTATACTGAAATGTACCAGTTTTCTATGGTGTGTAAAATTACTACGAACTTGTCAATGTAGAGCAACACATGTTTATTGTTTCACAGGTTCTGTGGATCTGGCATTCAGACACATCTTACTTGGGGTCGATTCTCAGGGTCTCACAAGGCTGCAATCAAGATATTGGCTGGCCCATGTCCTTGTCTACAGGCTTGATGAAGAAAGTCTGCTACCTAGCTCCCTCAGTTTGTTGGCAGAATCCATTTCTTTGCAGCTTTAGAAGTCAAAGTATCTTAAATCTTCAAAGCTTAGCCACAGAGTGAGTCTCTAATTTCAGAGATGGGCTCACCTGATTAGGTAGCCCCACTCAGAATAATATCCTCTTTGCAAAGTCAAATGTCATATTGTCCACCTTTGCCATATTCTATTGGTTAGGAGCAAATTGCAAGTTCCTCTTATTCTCGAGAAGAAGAAATCACACATCCGTGTGCACCACCGGGGTAAGAATCTTGGGGCTGTCTTGAAGTACTGCCTCCACATCTCATCAGGGACCGGCCACTTGGTCAACCATCACCACCCACCTCATTACATTCAGCGGTGACAGTAGTGATGAAGTGAAGTTTAGATTTTTTTTTAAATGGGTCTTATCTTACAATTTCTTGCCACAGATCATGCAGTTGTGGAGCCACACACCCAGCATTCTTTGGTTGGCAGAGATGCCCGAGAATGAGGTATACAACTTCTCAAACACAGTGTACAGGGAGGTGGGTTGGTGGAAACACCACCCATCCTCATCACCCTGCCAAGGACGCCATGCAGCTGCACTTAGTGATTTAGTTCCCTCCGTCAGTGTATAAACCACATGTTTTATAATATTTCATACTTTCAAGTAAGAAAACCACAGGAGGCTGTGCCATCCAGTAGCACCTTGTGCCTAACTTCCTACTCTAATCAACAAAAATGCATTATCAGTATTTGACCCTCAAGTTGCTTCATATTTAAGTGTATATGTGTGTATTCTGAAATCAGGATTTGATTATGATTCAAAGGGGGATATTTACACATTATAATTGATTAAGTGTGATGTGCATTTGACAGAAAAAGCAACATGAGTTCATTCATTTTCTCACTTGAAATTTCTATCATGCTCAGTCTGCACCTTGGTGCTACTCTAGCACCTTGTAAGCTGGTCAGCTTCACTGAGACTTTGCTGGTTAATTTTGAAGCTTGAGAAATTAGCTTCCTTTCCTGCACCTGATTAAAATGTAACTGAAAAAAAAATCAAAATAATGCCACAACTAGGGATATTACAATTATTTTTAGAAAGTGTAAAAGAGACAAGAGTGTGAGCTTGCTGTGACTTCTTCCTCGTTGGAGCCACAGATGTATGCAACCATTTTCCAGGCACACTGAGCCTTTCATTCAAATCAAGAAAAAATAGCTTATGGTTTTCATCTCTACCTTTTGTACCATAAACCTCACCCTGGGGACAAGTGGTGGAGTGAGCTCATACCTCTCTATTCTCTTTCCAATTTTATTGTAATGGTGTAAACTGCACCCAGCTTCCCTCAGGACCATGTAGATGCTGTATACACTTTCTAAAAACTTGTGACTGCTTGAATTTCCTACATCAAAAATAAGTAAAACCAATTACTTGAAATTACACCAAGATGTAAAGCAGCAAATAATGATATTCTCCTTGGCTTAATAATGCAATTACTCATTCAGCAACTCAGAAAATATTTATTGAGACACTATGACCACATGCTAGGTAGTGTTTGGAAAACCAGAATCATAGCAAATACATACCAATGAAAAAGGTTCTTGACCTCCTGCCCTCAGAAAGATTGGAATCTGATATATAATAACATGTAAGGTGGTGATAATTGCAGAGCCCCACAGGTGGAAAGTGAGAGGGGACTTTTGTTTAGAAAGGGTAGTCAGAAAATGTTTCTCCTACAGAGGAGACCTCAAGCTATACATTCAGTTTTACCTCCTTCGGTTCAACTCAGAATTAAGTTGAAACTGTGACACTTTTGTAATAAATAGAACCATTTCTACAATACTCTGTCACTATCTGTGATTTAATCATGGGACATTAATTCTCTAACTTCAAATTAACTATTAAACATAGAGTGTATTCTAGGGTTATAGTCAAAATAGTTAACTAGTCTGACATTTTGAACAAAACATGACCGTAAAAACCACTCCAATTAGTTTGAATATATTCCAGCCAAGGAGACGGCTTTTAATTAACTGATTGTTTTGCTTTTAATTAAATGACAAGGCAGCCTGAAGAATTACTTGGAGAACTATTATTATATCTATATTTTCTGCACAATCTTTTTTCTAAACTCCAGATCTATATCTCAAATTCTTTGGATTATCTCCATCTGGATGACTGAAGGAAAGATTTAAATTCAACACTACTGAGGTAGAGTAAGCCATATTTTCTAACAAAGTAGCTCCTCTTTCATGTTCTCTGTCTCCCTGTGGCTAGGATGCTTTGCATATTTGCTTTCCAGTGTTATCTTACATTATTAACAAATCTATTTTTATCTGAATTCATCTGTGACTATGGTCTCTGGGAGAGGGGAAGGATGTATACCACTTCAAAAATGAAGAAGAAATGACATAGAATTCCCTCCCCAACACTAACAGAGAATGGGAAGCTCCCTTTGCTTCCTTAGAATATGGGAACAGAAATGGTAGAAGAAAAGCCTAGTAAGGCCTCTGTTTCTCTCACACTTAGGGTTGTAAAAATGAAAATTCAAATATGAAGAATTTGAGAACATTATAGATTGATTTCCTGGGAATAGCCTAGGGTAGGTTGTCAGCCTTTGGCTGGGATCCAGATCAATGTGCCATGGGAGCAGGTATAGAGCATGTATGGGAAAAGCTGCCTGGGTAGAGGGTGGGGTTACACTGCTGGGTTTACATTGTCCATCGTCAATGCACGACATGCAGGTTGCCACCTTTCTTGATAGAACAAAGAGATGGTGAGAAGAGAGCTGGACCAACAGTCTGGTGCAGAAAGAGGAGAAAATCATAAATACAGCAGCAGTAACCAAACTGTTACTGCTGTATAAGTACAACAATATACTTGTTGTACAACAAGTACAACCAAGTACAACCAATGTACAACAAGTACAACAATGATAACCACAAAGAGAATGACATCTGAGACCATGAGGCACGTGACAACTGTCACATCTCAATAGATTCAACCAGTCATCCCTCTGGCAATCTGGCAATGTGAGTGTTGGGCAGAGACCTATGCCTTGATACCCTCCTCTCCTCCTCAAATAGCAAAATAACATCATCTTAGAAGAATAGAGAGAAAGACAATGGGAAAGTACCAAACATTGACTTGAAAAAGATGGGGCTTCTTGAAATAGGCTATTTTTCCCCATCATTTCCATTAATTGAAAGTAGAAGTTTGTAACCCTTTGATATTTGGTGGAGTGGGGGCTTAGGAGGAAAGTTAGATCAATTATAGAAAATAAATATCCATATTATCTTCTCAAAGCTGAATGGTAGCAAATAAACTTTCTTTGTTATGTCACTGAAAGGAAACTTAGCTCCTTAAGCTAAGATGCTTTAATACATGACTGGCATCTCCCCCATCCTTCTTTTTCCTGACTTCTAACGTCACCATAACTTCCAATAAGACAATCGGCTCCTTCCATTTTTCTGGACTATTGTAGCATTCTTTTCACTGGTCTTCCAACATCATCTAAGAGCCATCTTCCAAATATTGATTGAAACATTATTTTCACTACATTGGTTACTTCCTTAAAAATTCCTCTTGGTTCCTCATTGCATGCACAGTATTTTTCACCTGTGCTCTCTGGATACCTAGAATAGTGGTTCTCAAAGTGTGGTTCCCAAACGTGCATTGTCAGCATTCCCTAGGAACACCTTAATAAATTAGAGAACCTGAATCTTGAGGGGATGGGGCCCAGCAATCTATCTGTTAATAGACTGTCCAGGTGATACAGATGCACATTTACTTTTGAGATCTACTTTGCTAGAGGATCCACGAAAGTAACTCAGGAGTCATAATTGCTGGTGACAGAGTCCTATAAGGATAGAGGAAAAGACTCCAGGTCTCTCAGCTCCATTTCATGAAAGGACCATCTGTTCACATTGTCTTGAACAATCTTCCATCTAATATAGCATTTGTGTAAGATGTAGGGTTTAGTCAAGATTTTTTTCCCCTCTATGGATGTCAAATTGCTTAATCATCATTTGTTAAAAAGACTCTCTTTCCTCCGTTGAACTTTTGTATCTTTGTCAAAAATCAGTTGGCCATTCATGTATGGGTTGGTCTATTTCCGTCTCTCCACCAAGACCACATTGTCTTGATTCCTAGTTACCCACCAGATCTTAAGGTTGGGTGCAGTGATTGCTCTTATTCTTTTTAAGATTTTATTTATTTATTTTTAGACAGAGGGCTTGGGAAGGAGAAAGAGGGAGAGAAACATCAATGTGTGGTTGCCCTTGGGTGCCCCCAACTGGGGACCCAGCCTGCAACCCAGGCATGTGCCCTGACTGGGAATTGAACCAGTGACCCTTTGGTTCCCAGGCCAGCACTCAATCCAGTGAGCCACACCAGCCAGGGCTGATTGCTCTTATTTTTTTCTTCTTTTTCAAGATTGTTTTAGCTCTTCTAGGGCCTGTGCTACATGTATGTAAGAATAAGTGTGGCTATGTCTATAGAGTCTTGCTAGGATTTTGCGTTAAACCTATAGATCAATTTGGGAAAAAGCAACATCTTTACAAGTTCAAATATTTCTATTCATAAGTAGAGTTATATCTTCCCATTCATTTATCTCTTCTTTGATTTCTTTTATATGTATTTTATATTTTTGACAATATATACAACACGCTTATTTTGTTAAGTTTACCATGCAGTTATGTCATTTATTTAGTGATAGTAAATGGTATTGTCTTTTTTCTTTCCATATTCTCATCCTGAACACCATTCCATGCTAATATTCTAATTGTCTGTGCTGCTTCTGAGTCCTGAACTAACACCTTCATACTTATTGAGTGTTCTCTCCATCTCTCTTGAGTTCTTCAGCTTTTCTTCCACCTTCCTGTTGAATAACTCAGTCTGAAAGTTCTAAATGTACTTCAAAGTCAGCTTATTCTAAAACAACCTCATTCTCTTGCTTCTTCTACCAGCCTCTACCCTCCAATTTCCTATTTTGATGAATGGAATGCCTGCTTCTGTAGTTGTGCCAGCCGAAACCAGAGAGTGGTTTCAACCCTCCTTCTCCCTCATTCCTGTAGTCATCAGCCACTCAGTCCTGACATTTCTACTAGCTACCTCTCTCCATCCTCAAATTTGCCTGCTCTTCTCCATGTCCAAGGCCACTGTCACGATCCATTATTTGATCACGTATCACTTGAACCACAGAAGCAATCGCCTAATTTCATTCCCTTTCTCAAGTCGAATGTACTCCAAGCCATCATTTTTTCTACACCACAACTTGGGCAGTGTTTCAGATGTACAAATCTATGTTCAGCTTAGAATTCTTTCAGTTCTTTCCCTCTGTGTATAACCTTAGTAGGAAACAAAAGACTTTTTATGACTTGACTGTTTCTTCATTTCCTTTATAAGCCCTCTGAACCTAATTTTAATGAATCTCTTGTGGCCATCCAATAATCCATTCTCTCAATTCTTCTGTTTATCTTCTAGGAGTCTTTTCACATTTTTGCCTAACTAATACATTTCCCTTCTATCTTAAAGACAATTTTATTAACCTGTCATTAAGGAAAACCTTCCCTTAATCTCACATGTACACTCAGGTACATTTTTTTTTTTCTTGGCAAATCTATATGGTAAATGGAGAAATGAGTGTACCGGAAAAAAAAAAAAAAAAGAAGAATGTAAGAGATGTTACATCTTACTGTGAAAGGTTTCCAAAGCAATGTTAAAGAATTAATACATCAGAGATTTGAGAGCTGTTCAAGCATTTTTGACAGAGATGGGTGGGTTTTCAAAAGTTTGGTTTGTTCTAAGTGTAAAACAATGGGGTTTTATACTTTATAAACACTTTAGAAGTGGAGAGGATGAAAAGTGCTTTCAATAATTGAGGACAAAGGTAACATGGCCCTGAACTTGGACAATGAGTCCTAATAAACAAAGGGTGTCTGGAATCTGACTTGTTAATTCTGATGGTTCCACATTTTCAGAAGAGGCACCAGAAGATGTAAATAACTTTCTCTGTGTGTACTTGCAAAAAGGAAGACAAAATTTTACTATGTTATAATAGTGACAACGTATAAAAATAAAGTGAGCTCCAATACTGAAGCAGAATATAATTTTTAATGCATGATTTTAACTTCTGGGGTGCTAAAAGATCCTGCCCAACCAAGCAATTCTAGTACTGAATTAAATAATCAAAAACTAGAAGAAAAATTATGGTAAGTCCAAGCAAAAAAAGTACTATTTTTCATGAGAACTGAATACTGATGGACGTTAACAAAGTGAAGGAAAACAAAGTTTCTTTTAAAATGTTTTTGTGTGATTCCATAAAATTTACTAAGCTTTTAAAATTGGGTGGTATTTATGTGTTTAACAGCACATTATTCATCACACCACTGGCTCTGAACAATGTTTAATGTTGTACATATATTCACATTTATGTACACATACACAAATATACAAACTGACATAGTACAAGCACTCTGGATTTACCGTGCACACCAAATGGCCATAGTTTCAAATTTCTTAGAGACTATAAATTATGACACATATCAGATAAATAAGAGCACACTACAAAAGAATCCATATTTTTGTCTTTGCTAGCCAGATGGAAATCCAGGAGAATCGCAGATAGGAAAGATTTCGGAGGTCAGGAGTCTTGTTACACTCACCAGCCCCGCTGCTGCTATAATTCCTTATCGCTCTAGTTTGAAAGTGAGTGGAAGATGCTTATACATGCCTCAGAAAACCATCTCTTCTTACCATCTTCACAGTCTCTTTTTCTAAGCTTATGATTTTACCTTCCCCTTGTATAGGCTTTCTTGTTAGGTGACGTTCCCTTTCAATACTTAATGCCAGTAATTTTGGGCATTTCAACAACAATGCAATACAGTGTGTAATTCGTTGTTAAATGGATTCCCATGTCTTCTTAACTAGTTGGAAAGGTCTTTGAGGCGCTGACCACATAATAACTGCATTATTTTCTATCTGTAACACCTAACAACTTATTGAGTGCCAACTCATACTACCACATCCAAACATTGTCCGCTTGAAATTATTATTTTGAAGATAGTCCTATAGCTAGCCTACATAGAGTCTCAAAGATTGTTTTTGCATAAATTTTCCTTCCTATATAACTGGCTTCCCACCTTGTTCATCTCTCTTAGGCCTTTACGTGATTTCCTGGTGCAAGGTTTGCTTATCTCAACCACTTCCTGAAGCCCACCCTTCACTATCAGAACAACGCATAGCACACAATTGGTTTAACAAATCACTCTGGTAAGAGTTGAGAGAACAAGTACTGCAGAGTCAAGGTGCCTCTTTTAATAAAGCCACTCCTCTGCAGCTTGTACCAGAAGGCTTTACTGAGTAACACAGCCAGAGGGGCGAGGAAAGATGGGATGAAGAGTGGGAAGAGATTCGAAAAGCCTACTAAGTTCTACACCAACAAAACTAATTGGAGAGAAAAAAAAAATTCAATGAAATGGCTACGTACTGTAATTTCAGGGGGGAAAATAGTGGATCTTTACACAGGATGATAGAAGGGAAAAAGATTGCCAAAGTCAGACAGATTAACCCCAAACCTAGACCAGAGCCCAGAGAATTCCACTGTGGGCAGCCATGGACCTACTTGGCTGGTTGGACTGTGTGGCCTGCTACCAAATCTGCGTTGTTTCCCTGCTTTACCCTAGCTACACTGAACTCCTTTTACATTGTGAATCTCTTCATTTCTGATCTCACAGAACATTTCCACACGTACTTTATCTCATATACCGGGAGTGAATACAATTTCAAAAGTCTAAAGAAAAATTATGAACTATATTTTTTGTATCAGATAGTTTTGCCCAAGCCAGCTGTAATGATTCTTTAGAAGGTTGGTTAATTTACCCTTATATGTTAAATATTATTTTGCACCCCTCCAGATACTCACCTCTTTCTTCTCTGCTCTGCTCCGGACTCTGGGAGGCTTGTCCTCTTTGCATTGGTTTGAACCAACGGGAGGTACAGATAAGACATGGCAGAGTGAGAACAGGAGGCCAACTCCTGCCTGCCCGCATTCCTCAGCCAGAGTTCTTCTCCTAACAGCTACCTTTTTCCAGATTTCTTGAACTTGCATAGCCTCTTGCTCCTATACAACTGTTACTAGCCCCAGGGTACTCCACTTTCCCTTGCTGATATTTGTGAATTATGCCAAAGACCTTTTGATAGTCTATTTACTAAATTCCTTCAAATTACTGGTTGCAATATGCCATCTGTTTCCTGGCAGGAAGGACCCTGATTAATAGGTCTTATATCCATTTACCAAGAAATTGATTTTTTAAAGAGAGATGAAACAGAAAGAAAAAGAAAGGAATGAAGGAAAGAAGGAAGGAAGGAAGGAAGGAAGGAAGGGAGGGAGGAACTTGGTGTTCCTGGGCCTCTTCTTAAAAAAATAAATGCCATTTAACCATATTTACCCCAAATGTGCAAGTCCCAACAGATCTCCAAGTCCTAACAGATCTCCAACACTCATTCATAAGAGAGTGGGAAAATTGTGGTGCTACCCATGGATTTTCAGCCTAGAATAGAAAAAGAAAGGAAGAAAGCAAGGAAAGATGGACAGAAGGCCTCCATGTTGGTGGCTTGGTAGAGATTTTCACACTATCAATTTATAATCTGATGGATGAAGCAAATTTAACTGTAAAATCCTGCAGAGGTTGGGGCCTGGAGTCCTCTGCTTGCTTGTGGTACTGTTGAACTTATTTTTTTTCTGTGCTCCAGGACCTTCATCTTGACAGATAATTTTTATAATATTCCAATTATTTTCTCTCTCTCAGAGACATATTTGGGCCTCAATTTACTTGTATCATTTGGAAATAATTTATTCATAGTCTTAAACTTACATCATATACCATGATGTTAAAGTTATATTGGTATATTTCTCTCCAAGAATAGTTTTGAAAACATTCATAGCCATGATCATACATTATATAAATATGCAAAGCTTGTATAGTTGCCAAGAAAATAAGTGAAAACCTAGCATTATTTTTCAGCTTCATCAAACAATATAATAATCAGTGGGAGATTATCATAATTTTCAAAATATTCCCCTAAACTTCTTTACTTTTGTTCACAGGAAAGAGGGTGAGACATTTTTAGCTTTACCTCCTCTCCTAGGAACATGAGTACTTCTTTAAGATCTCCAAGAAGTATGCCAAGTTTGATTACCCTACTTTTTAATGATATGCAGTCACAAATCTGCTTTAAAGTAAAATTTTAAAAAAAAGCTAACAAAAGACAATAATTGAACAAAATTGAGATAATATTAGTCAAAGAAATGTAAAAATGTTTGGAGATCTTCACTTTGGTTATATGAATCTTCGTTATTACTACCCTCATATACGAAGTGTTAATACCTCTAAGAAACAGTGTCTTCAGCATCTTATATTCTTTTGTCATCATAATTGTACTTATTGCACAATTTAAATATCTGTTAAATAGTTCCAGGAAAACCTCTATTCTTTTAAGAAGCTTGAAAATATAGTAAATTGCAGTTCTATTTAGAAATTATTTTCTAATAAAACACTAAGTGGTTGGATCATTAAATCTGGTTTAGAAAGACTGCATGCAGGGGAGGAAACCAGCTGTGGTTCATACAGCTGAAACATCTGCTAAACCTTTCGACACACACTAGCAGGAACAGAAATTTGTTCATTAAACTAAAAGGCAAATGGCAACTGCTAAAAGCGTGGTCCTTAAGGGGCAGTGCACATATTCCATATGCCAGGTCCCCAGCCTTTGAGCAGCTGATAGCAAGGAAAATGCCTCAGAGCAAAAATCCCAACAGGACTGCTCCTTTAAAAAGAGGCTCTTAAGAGTAAGAACACTTGTTTTTATTGTGGTGATGTAGACAGTTCTACCTCTACTAATATTTGGATACATGATTAGATAGAAAAAACATCATTGGATTTATTGGAGGACTGGACAAAGTACACAATGGAGAGAATTGTACATTGATGACATTTAATCAAATAGATACGTTGCTATGTTATTAAAGATGGTGACTCAACAAAGGGCAGAGGGATACTTTCTGTAATGGCCCCAAAGCAATAAATAAACCCAGTGTCACTGTGGAAGCGAGCTCAGGAAATGGCAGACTTTCAGGTTTGAATGTGTGTTTCCTTTATATACATGCTTTGTGTTCATTTTGGTTGCAGCTCAAACTACATTTTCTTTTGAAATTTTTAAGATGAATTGTTGTTAAGACTGTGGACAAGAAAGAGCCCACATACCAAACCTGACAAGCTCAGGGAGGCCTGCGTGGTGGCCTTACAAACTCCGAGAACAAAAGGAACCACATAGGATGGTCTGAAATTAACACTACTTAACTAAATAAAAGTCATGGTGGGTAGTCATGTCTTAGGCCTTTTTGACAAAAGTCAAGTTTTAGCTTAACTGAGCCTGTCTATTGCCCTTTTGCATCTATGACAGCGTACATTTGGAATGTCAGAGTCATCCTTTGCTTTCAGACTCATCCAGACGCAATCTCCCACCAGAATAGGAAACAACAGAACCTCTCATCATTACCT
Source organism: Anoura caudifer (assembly GCA_004027475.1). Classification (NCBI taxonomy): domain Eukaryota; kingdom Metazoa; phylum Chordata; class Mammalia; order Chiroptera; family Phyllostomidae; genus Anoura; species Anoura caudifer. The sequence continues at coordinate 94,744 of PVKU01003594.1, forward strand.
GGTTCCCCCACATACTGTTGTGTTGTAAATGTGCATTGTTAACTCCTCTACACCCACTGATGTAAAAGGAGTATGTGTCTATTGTTTTACTCTTCATCCAGTCTCAGAGATTTCCCCGCTTTGCTTTCTCCTATTTTCTTGTCCAACTTGTGGGTAATATAACAAAGGGTCTTCATGTGTAATTTGAGTTCTATCTAGAAAGAGAGGAGCAAAAGAGGCAAATATGTGTGTGTGTGTGTATTTGAAATTTTAACGAATAAAACTGCCAAATGTGGTGAAATTAATTTACTGCTTCCAGATCCAAGATTCTGAAAAAGCTCCAAGCTAGATCAACATAAAGGAAACCACTTCTAAATACATGATATCCAGACTGCTGAAAGCCAAAGATGAAAAGACAGTCTAGAGATGCAAGAATCACTTTGCCTACAGAGGAACAATAGTTATAATAAATGGTTGGTTTATCATCAGAAACCAAGGTTAGAAGAGTTTTTCTGGTTAGAAGAAACTGGAAAAGCATATTCAAAATGATGAAAGAAAAAACAAAAAGAATAACCTATACCCAAAAATTCTATCAAGCAAAATGATCTTCTAAAAGATGAAAACAATATAGAGACACTTCCAAAACAGCAGAAATGATGAAGCTTTTCAGGCTCATGACAAATGTCATTCTAGAGCAATTCAAATGTTTAGAAAAAAATAAAGATTAAATTGGTATACTATATAAGTATGCACGTTTGTGTATATTCTTTTTATTTGAATTAACTAATAGATATATGTCTATTTAAAGCAATAATTGTAACCTTGAATTGGATTTACTGTCTATGTAAATATAATATTCATGACAACAGTACTAAGGAAGTTTATAGGAAGAGTAAATATAAACAAATTGCTAAAAATTTCCTATTTAGATTTAGAATTCCTGGAGTAATTCTTTATCACTTCCAAATTGCTTTGATAATTTAAAGTTGCAACCACTCATTACTAAACCATAATTAAAATGGAGCTCTAAAAATAGTTGATTAATTTAAAAGAATGCGAGAAAGAAAAAAACACATAATTTTGAAAAAATATGTAGTAAAATGATAGCCATAAATAAAACTATAGAAATTATATTAAAAATAATGGACTAAATATTATTTAAAGATAGTAATCATCAAACTGGATATTTTTTATAAAGAAACAACTATATTCTGTAATAGACTCATTTAAATATAAGAAACATAGTTATAAAGTAAAAAAATGAAAAGGACATATTATGGGAAAAGTGACTGTAATCAAGTTAAAATTGCTCTATTAATATTACACAGAGAAGAAATTATCATAAGGAGTATTACCACAAACAAAGACACTTTAAACAATAAATGAGTACATTTGTCAGTAACGTATAGCAGTTAAAAATTCATATTTAGCTGAAGATAGAGGTGTAGGTGGACACACTGTGCCTCCTCGCACAACCAAAATTAAGGACAACAAAGATTTAGAAACAAGAAAACCTTCAGAACTGATAGAAAATGGAATTCTACAGAAGTCCAACAACCATTCATCCAGACTGGTAAGAGGGGCAAAGTCGCGGTAGGAAAAAGTAGAGGTTGATGGACCCAGGCATGCAAGCAGCAGCAGCTGGCAGATCCTAGGTGTGCAGGCGGCAGCTAGTGGACCCCAGGCACAGGGTGGCAGCGATGCAGACCCAGTGAGGCCTGTGAGGCAGCTGGCTGACCAGGCGGTCCCATATTCATGCACAGATAATCCAGGCAAAGGGGAAGTGGAGGAAGGGACTGGGATCTGATAGAGCACAGAGGAAGTGCCACTGTTCCTTCTCAGACCACGCCCCCACATACAGTCACAACCCAGCAACTGGGCTTCCCTGCCCTGGGCAACACCTAAGGCTCTGCCCCTCACTAGATAACAGCCTTGACCAGACCAAAAAAAAAAAAAAAAAAATGGCTCAAATGGGAGAACAGATCAAAGCACCAGAGCCAATTCATCTAAGCAACCAAGAGATAGCCAACCTATCAGATGCACGGTTCAAAGCCCTAGTGATCAGGTTGCTCACAGAATTGGTTGATTTTGGTCACAAAGTGGATGAATAAATGAAGGCTACAATAAATGAAATGAAGGAAAATGCAGAGGGAACCAATAGAGATGGGAGGAAAACTGGAACTCAAATCAATGGAGTGGACCTGAAGGAAGAAAGAAACAATGAAACAGAAAAGAATGAAGAAACAAGAATTCAAAAAAAAAAAAATGAGGAGAGGCTTAGGAACCTCCAGGACATCTTTAAATGTCCCAATATCTGAATTATAGGGATACCAGAAGGGGAAGAAGAAGAGCAACAAGTGGAAAAGTTATTTGAACAAATAATAAAGGAGAACTTCCCCAATCTGGCAAAGGAAATAGACTTCCAGGAAGTCCAGGAAGCTCAGAGAGTCCCAAAGAAGTTGGACCCAAGGAGGAACACACTACGGCACATCATAATTACATGACCCAAGATTAAAATGAAGCAGAGAATTCTAGAAGCAGGCAAGGGATAGGGGCACAGTCACCTACAAGGGAATTCCCACCAGACTGTCAGCTGATTTCTCAAAAGAGACCTTCCAAGCAAGAAGGGGCTGAAAAGAAGTATTCCAAGTCATGAAAGTCAAGGACCTACATCCAAGATTGCTCTATCCAGCAAAGGTGTCATTTAGAATGGAAGGGCAGATAAAGTGCTTCTCAGAAAAGGTCAAGTTAAAGGAGTTCATCATCACCAAGCCCTTATTATATGAAATGTTAAAGGGACTTATCTAAGAAAAAGAAGATAAAAAATAGGATAGTAAAAAGACAACAAACTCATGAATATTGACAACCACACCTAAAACAAAAGCAAACTAAGCAAACACCTAGAACAGGAACAGAAACACAGAAATGGAGATCACATGGAGGGTTAGCAACAGGGGAGTGGGAGGAGGAGAGGGGGGAAGATACAGAGAGGAAGTAGCATAGACGGTAGGTAGAAAATAGGGGGAGGGCAAGAATAGTGTGGGAAATGTAGACGCTAAAGAATTTATGACACATGGACATGAACTAAAGATGGGGAATGTGGGTGGGAGGGGGTGTGCAGGGTGGAGAGGAATGATGGGGGAGAAATGGGACAACTGTAACAGCATAATTAATAAAATATATTTAAAAAAGAAAAAAATCTTATTTATCTTATAACAGAGGTCAAAATGTTAGAAGCAAAGAGGTAACAGAATTAAATTAACATTTCTTTCAGTAACTGCTAAGACACCTAGGTAAAAAGTCAGAATATAGTAGATTCAAAGAACAGCTAGCACTTGAACTGGGAAAGATTATTTATTCTCTTAGTGGGGTGATCCACGACTTCATTACTGTACAGTCTGAGTCTTTCACTGTCCCTTTATCTACTAGATTTCAAGTGTTTTTAACTGATCAGGACCACAGAGCAGAGGAACATGAAGAGGATCTCCAGAGTGTCTCTTGTGTCAATTTATAGTCTTCCTCACTCTCATTTTGAATGAGAAAACCAGTATTTCCCCTTGGGATTAGGATCATTATCTTGGGCAAAAAGTCAGTCTCAGCTTCCAGTACAAGAGGTTTGGGGATTCTGTTTATATTGCCTGCCAGAGCATTTATCCTTTGAGCCTTCGAATGTTCAGTCACTAAACCAAAAGTCACAATTTGTGTCATAACTAAGCTTTCATCAGGTCTTTTAACAAGGTCACAAGGCATGTGGGGAGGGAAGAATTTGTGAATTCCATGGGCATGAGCCTAGGCCATGTTTCCTTTCTCTACAACATGCCCTGGACCAAGGCATTGGTATGGTGGCCACCACAGCAGTAGATAACACGTTTTGAAAATCCAGGAACTTCCTATTTCCAAGAAGAAAAAGGTCCTTTCCTCCCCATGACGGAAGGGGGCTATTATAGTAACAGCCCTCAGTTAGTGTGCTGGGCTCCCCACAGAATGGTACTGTGCTGTCATCTCAGTACTGACCTCTGCTTTTGGCAGCTCGGCTGTGATGGTACCCAGGTTCACCTTGGTGTGCGGCAGTCCGTGGTTTTAAACCCCAGCACCACCTCTTCTCCTTTCATCATGGGCCGTATTTATGAGAACAGAAATGCGATCTTTTCTTCAGAGTGGATTGCTCAGAGGTGGCACTTATTTCTCAGTTTAGAATTATATACTGTCATGCACCAGACTATTAGATTCAGAAACTTCACCAACACAACAAGTTTCTGGCCCAGCAATATAGCCCAGGTATTACTGTCCTTCTCTGACATGCCTAAACTTAATGTTACCTAGAGGGCTTGATACTTGCTGCTGCCCAGTCCAATTAACTTCACTTATACGTGGGATCTAAAGAAATTGAACTCATAGAAAGGAAGAATAAAGGAGTGGTTACCAGGGGTTAGGGGGTGGGGAAAGGGAGAGAGGTTGGTCCAAGTGTACAAATCTCCAGTTATATAATGAATGAATTCTGGAGACTTGATATGCAGCACAGTGACTATAGTTAATAATAATCTATTATATACTGGAAATTTTCTACAGGGTAAATATCAAGTATTCTTACCAAACACACACACACACACACACACACACACACACATACACACACACACACAAATCATGATAAATAAAAGTTAATAGTTAATTAGCTTGATTTTGGTTATCCTATTCCAATGTAGAGGTACATCAAAATATTAAGCAGAGCAAAACACCTAAGTATATACAATTTTATTTATCAATAATACCTAAACCAGGAGAGGGAAAGAAGAAAAAAAAAACAATAACCAAATCTCATCTCATTTATACAATGAGGTATTAAGAGAGTGTTCATAATCCTGAGACAAGAGGATAGGGGACACTGGAGTGTTTGCTAGTTGAATACAAACAATTTCTGATTGTCTTTTATACTAAGGATGTAGAAAAAAAGATTTTTCAGGTTAATAATTGCATGCAAGGTGCCAAAGTTTCTGTTTGTTTCTTTCAGTGAAGATGTCATATTTGGGTTTACAACTGTGAATTACAACGTGACCTGGTTATGTCTGCAATAATCTGTCATTTTCTGCAAATCATCCAGCTCTTTTACTAGCCAAATTTGCAAGTTAAATGGAAGTGAGATAGTAACCAAGACTCTTGCATCTATCAAGACATTTATAGAAGTACCAACCTGCCATATAGCATTTGGCTTACAGGGTGGGGAGAGCTATTTCTAGAGACTTCCATTGACCTTTCTTATGATAAAAGTATGTAGTTTAGGGAACCGTTATGGCAATCCTTCCAATTACTTAGTACACCCATTCCTACCAGTCTGGATCTGGAAAAGAAAACAAGGAATGGACTCTAAGTCTCAATGGACAGACTGGGATCAAGTTATCTAAGACTCCAGTTACCACCTGATCCCCACAAGCCTCTGCAACCAGTTGGCCAGAGTGGTATTTTAAGTCTGCTGATTCCTGTAAGTTCAAAACTACTATGTAATATTAACAAAAAAGTCTGAGTATTTACCTTTCAAGATCACTGTCATTCTGCAAATAACCACTGACCACTTTGGGAGAGGCTTAGGTGAAGATGTGTGGTGTATATTTGTGGCCACATTATAGAGTTTTCCTCAAAGGCACAGCATCTTACCTTTAACCTTGATCTGTGAACTGGCTTATGTCCTTTGGTGAGGTCCACTATCTGCATGACATTGGCTCAGATTTGTTTCTTTCTAGCAGATTGAGGAAAGGTCTGCTTATATACATGTCAATTTCTCAACCCCTAGCCTCAAGCTTACTTTGACCAATAGGAATGAGCAAATGTGACATAAACAAAAGCTTACACATTGAGGGTGTGTCTATTCTTGCTGCTGGGAACACTTCCACCTCCATTGTATTAATAATAATCTGGGCTAGCTTGCTGGATGGTGAGATATCCATATTTTTGCCCCATGTAACAGTAAGCCAGCCATCAGACAGATAAGTGAGGTATCCCTAGACCAACTACTGCCAGCCACCAGATAGTTCATGAGGTACTCCTAAATCATCCTATCCAAGACAACTTGACCCAGGCCAGGAAAAACATCTAGTTTATTCACAAACCCTGAAAAGCAATAAATGTCTGTTGTTTTAAATATAAAGGCTTGAAATAATTTGTTATAGACCATAAAATAACCAATAAAGTCACAGCTGTTTTCCTATTAAGAGAGTATTTTTATTCTTCATAAGAGGAAATAATCATTGATTTCCCCTTCATAAAAAAAATAAATAATGCCTAAATGTTAGGGGTGACAAGGATACATAGCAGATGAGATTTGTTTGAGAGGCTACAGCTCTGACTCATGAACTTGACTTTCTCTGATTTATGTCTTCACCATTTCTCACCCTTCCCACAGGATTTCAAGTTGGTGTAGCATTTGTTGCGGGCAGAGCCAACCACACTTATTATGGGTGAAGTCTCCTGGTCACCAAGTGATCCTTAAATCAGGGTTTAATTTGCCAACTTCCACACATGCGCTTCATCCCTGTTCAAATCCCTGTCAATTCCGCAGACCGAGCTTATATTTTGAATTGTTTTCTGTCACTTTTGGTTTTCATGAAAAAAAAATTGTCAATTCTATTCTCAGGAAGAGATGCTGATGGAGAAACAACACAAGATTATGTTTGCGAAAGGTGGAGAGCAGAGGTAAAACTAATTAGAAGTAACAAATTTTCTTGGGGAAGGGGATACAACTCCAAAGTAAAGATGTCACTGCTCTAAATTTTGCTGTCAGTGGACTTGATCACATGTGCCTGTAAGTATTGTCACCAATTCCTATAATGAAGTCATCTGTAAGACTTCTAGAAAATTAAATAACTACATTTCCCACTCTCCTTCCTGTGTAAGACAACACCAAAATCATTTTCAAGAACTAAAATATAATAATCCCTGACTCAAATGTTGTGGACCAGATACTAACTGCAAAAGTTGAATATTATGTATATTAGATGATGTATATATAATATATGCATATATTATAATCACATAATGGACTTATAGTTTAGCTCTCCTCCTCATCAACCCTCCATCAGACTTCCATCATTACTAAAATTGTACTTTTATCAAGAAAAAAAGTTTGGATATTAATGTAATACCAGGGCCTGTCAGGAAAAAGTGCAACCATTGTTAATTTAATGAGAACAGTTTGCACGACATCAATGTAACCTTACAGCCAAGGAGAGTGGACCGAAATGCGCATGCATGAACAAAGGTGATTTTACTGTACTAGTTGGTGGGGTCAATAGATGCCATTGAGTGAGCATGTGTACAGTATGGTTGTTGCATTCAAAATAACTGAGAGAGTAGAGCAACGAATCTGCATTAAATTTTGCATTAAGCTTGAACATTCCTCCGCAGAAACTATTCGGATGATCCAGAAGGCTACAGCTATGGGCAACTGGTGATTGGTAGCTTCTTCACAACAATGTACCTGTTCATGCACCAGGTCTTGTGAAGTTTTTTGATGAAACATCAAATTATCCAGGGGACAAACCCCCTACAGCCCAGATTTGGCATCCTGCAACTTCTGGCTTTTCCCAAAACTAAAATCACCTTTGAAAGGAAAGAGATTTTAGACTGATGATGAGATTCAGGAGAATACGATGGGGCAGCTGATGGCAATTGGGAGAACTGTGTGAGGTCCCAAGGTGCCTACTTTGAAGGGAACTGAGGCATCATAGTCCTACATACAATGTTTCTTATATCTTGTATCTTCAATAAATGTCTCTATTTTTCACATGGCTATACACCTTCTGGACAGACCTTGTATAGCTTTTATTGTTGAGAGTAACAATTATTATATTTGAATGGTGTTATTTGATGATGGGGTGAGTTTCACATGAGAATGATACAGAGCTTTTTCTTTTAATTTTTTAAGGTTATATGAAAGAGAGCTACCATAACAATGTATCATTTATAAAACACGATTTGAGTTTGCCCTTTATCATGTCACAACTCAAGAAAATGATGTACTTTTGAAATCAAAAGGCAACAATCGTAAGCATATAAAATAGGGTGATTTAATATTTTGCAGGCACGTAGCACCTTGTATCCCAAAGAGCTTTACAGCATAATAATTTGCATTTGATAGTACTTTTCTTGTGAGAGTTTTCAAAGCCTATTACATCTAGGTGAGTTCAACCATGATGCATTCCCTTGAAGTAGGGATTTGTTCTTTATATCCTCGTTTTAAAGACAAGCACATTAGGTGCTTTGCTGAAGGGTACACAGCAACTCATAAGTCAGTTAGAAAACTGATCTTACAAACCCTAATTCCCTATTCCTTGTTCCGGTACCTTGACAAAACCATTTTCCAAATAGAGAAGCATTACTCTTCAGTTAAATAGCAAATTAAAGACATGCTGTCTCATGTAATCTTGTAAATATGCTTTAAAAGCCACCAGTACTCCTGAGAGGTTCACCATCCGGTTCTCATGGTGACAAAAAGGAAACGGAGCTGAGATTGAAAGAGAGATTGAATCCTACTCATCAGCCAGAGGTAGACTTCTGCCCAGACTAGAGCACCTGGCTTGGAATCTCCAGATTCTCTTTGTAATAGAAGTTAACTTCACCCGTAGGCCTGCCAGAGACTATGAGGTTAGCAAGGCAAGAACATGGTATGAAGACTCCCACACAATCTGTGGTAAACAAATTTAGTGTTAAGTGCTTACCACCCATAGAAACAAGTTTCAGGATGGCTCCCAAAGAGCCTTGCTTCCGGGCATTTTTGCTCTTGCAACCAATGATTCCACACCTAGTCAAGGCTAAGTCATTAAAAGCATCGCTGCTTCCACCTGGTCTTCAAGATTACTCATTCAAAGAAGTGAAGCACCATGATGTACGAGCACTTAGGTAGCTCTGTGGAGAGGCCCATGTGAAAGGAACTGAGACTTTTGTACAAATGACCAGCACCAACTTTCCTATGTGAGTGAGCCACCTTGCAAGTGCATACTCCAGCCCAAATCAAGCCTTCAGATGACCGCAGCCCTAGTCAACTGCATCCTCAAGGAAGACTTCATGCCCGAACTTACCAACCAAGCTGCTCTTAAAATCGTGACCCACAGAAACTGTGAAAGGTGAGCAATGATTATTGTTGGCTTAACCACTAAGCTTCGGGGGGGTTGTTCTATAGTACTGCATAACATACACCATCAAACAATGGAAAGGTTTGAGGAAAGTAAATCAGTAAATTAATTATTTCCATTTAACGTGACAATGATTTAATGAATATCTAGATTCCTTCATGTATCATAGAAAAGACACGAGTTAATTATTGCTTACCTTAGAAAAAAACTAAGGCAAATACTCTAGTAACAACTATGAACACTTCCAAAGAGAATAGATGTTAATATTAAAGTTGCATAAAATCCCCACTTAAAATTTTGCAATGGTTTTCTGCAGCATTCTTTAGTTAAAATTAAACTTTGTGTCATGTCTGGTCCATCACATGGGCCCCGTGTTTCTCCAAACATTCTTGTCTTCAGTCTCTTGAACATGCCAAGCCCTTTGTTCCCTGGAGCTTTAGCAGATACTCTTCCTTCAATTTTTTCTAGTTCTATTCTCCCATCCCCAACCCTAATCATGTCCCTCATATGATCAGTATCCTTAGGTATCAGCTGAAATGCATCTTCTCTAAGAAGCTTTTTGGAGTACTCTTATAACCCCTTTCCCCCATCACCACATACATATAAACACCAAGAGATGCACATTTTATCATTACAAAACTCCTATTTATTTCCCTCAAATCACACATCTAGTCTGTAAAACAGGGCCCATGTCTGCTTCTTTACCCATTGCCTTTATACACCTATTGGGTAGCAAGGTGTCTTCATCTATTAAGTGCCTAATAAATATTTGAGAATGAATAATTAAAATGCAAATGTGGAAGAAATCACTAGGAATACTGAAGGGCTTGTCAGACCATTTCTAAAGAAGGTTTCCTGGAAGCAGTGGCACTTAAGCGAGGTTAGCGATTGCTTTAGGTTGCACAAGGCTCATGTTTGCGAAGAAATTATTCTAAGGGAAGCGCTGCAGATGAGGAAGGTGGAAAAGGAACAGTGATGATCTTTCCACCTGTTGTGTTTGTTTTTGTAGCCAATCTTCATTCATCTCAGAGAAGATACTAAAATGCGTGTTAGTATATAACACAGTATTGCCTGGTAGAACTTGGAGGGAAGAAAGGCAAAGCCACCGCAGCTGAATTATGGCGGTATGAATCCTGGCATTGCTAGTGCGTCGAAGGTTAAAAATGGAGAGGAAGGAGAGCTCCGTAAGTGGTAGTTCTGAGGAGAAGGTAAGGCTAATGTGGCAGATTGATCTGCAGTATGTAGTTTACACTCTTCTCGCCCCATTCTGATACATTGTCAATATTTGGGGGAAATTGGGCAAAAGTCGGCAAAAATGGATTAAAATACTATAGTACTTGAGAACTACTAGACACAGGCCACTTTAAGCAAAACTCCTAAAAAATGGGCTATAAATATGAAATGATGTTTACTTAAAGAGCAACCTACAATATAAAATTATATTATGCAGAATTGAATTCACTGCTTTGTGAAGACGGAATCACAGATGCCATGAGCATAAGTTAAGGACAGTCTTTTGTCACACCAATTTCAGTGTGAAACTGGTTCTTTTTTTTTTTCCCAAAATGTCACAAAAAGTTCCAGCTTCTCTCTATGTGTAAAAACTGAGGAGTTCAATGAAAAAATGCATATTATAGGTATTCATGTTCTTGTGGTTGTTCTAGTCTGGTCCAATTTTTGTTGTTATTGGTTTAATCACTCATCTAAAAATGGGAAATTTTCCCTATCTTTTTACTGCACTTAAATCAGACTTTCTAAGGATGCTCTCATCTCTAAGCCTTTACCCATTCTTCTTCTAGCCTGGGAGATAAGTGTGCCTTATCCATTTCTCAGGCCACACTCCAGTCTAAAGAATAAAAGTCCTTCTCCAATTTGAAATTTCTCAGAATGTCCCACAATGACCTCTTTTCTCCAAGTTTATGGAATCTATTCTCTGTATGAAATTACATCATATAAAATTATACAAAGTCTTGTGCCAGCTCATATAATCTTATACGGTTATATAAAACTTGTTAACTTTCATTGTGACATGATATTATTTCTCTTTACAGAGCTGCAATCTCTTTGAGTTTATCAACCAGAAAATGTATCAACTTGCTGTGTACATAATAGAGTATCAATTATTATTTGATAAGGCAGATTGTATTCTCCAGTGACTGCAAGAGCATATACCTTATCCCATGTGCACCTTTTACAAAGGGATGCTGATGTTCTTCCCAATCAGTGATGGTGTCTGTGTTTCCTCTCCTTGAACCTGGGTGGACTTTTATAACTCCCTCCATTACCAGATTGTGGGAGAAGTGACATGGACTGATTCTAGACTAAGTCATAAAGGTAATATGGTTTCCACCTATTTTTTTTTTCTCTCTCCCTTTCAGGCCATGTGTCTTAAGAGCCCAGAACTACCATGAAGCCACCATGTTAAGTAACCTTGAGGTCGGCCACGTAGAATGGACAGAGAGAGATTCAGTGGTCACAGGTGCCCAGTCAAGGTACTAGACTGGTGAGTGCAGAAGTTTTTGGAGATGATTCCAGCCCCATCCATAGTCTGACTAAGCTGATGAACAGACCCCAAGTACACACTGCCCAGGTGAGCCCCAACAATCCCCCAGAACATGCAGGGCAATAACAATAGATTGTTGCTATGGTTTTAAACCACTAAGTCTGCAGTAATTTGTTATACAGACAGACAATTTAACCAAATGATAAGTTTATATTGTTACTTTTGAATCTATAAGTTTTAATACAAATGCAATTAATGCATCACTTTCAATACTTTTCATTTTATATTTTAATTTTATTATTTTTTAATTTTATTCCTAACATTCTTTATCCTTCTCCATATTCCCTAGACATATTATTTATCTATGTATCCCTATACTAGAATACAAGCTCAATAAGGACAGGGGTTTTTCTGTTTTACTCATCTCTCTATTTCCAGTAGATAGAATAACAACTTGTATCCTTGGTTCCTACATCACAGGAGAACATGGATATAATTCTAGTTGCTGTCAGAAGTAAACAGAAAATTTCAGCATAGGTGTTATGGATGGCTGACATGGATTCTTCTGGCTTTTGTATGTCATGTTGAACTATAGAATAATTGAACTATAGAATATAATATAGAAGAATAATTGTGGGTGATATCTTCATTTTGTATCAATGCCCACATTTTAAAATTCATGTATTACACCTTATGCTAATTTATCTTTATTTTTTCACCCTTGGGTTGTATAGCAAGTTCCATTAATTTTTCTTCACATGATAAATCTGGAGTATTACTCATCAGCTTTCATTAAAAATATAGCCTTTTTTGTTAAGTGTTGGTTCTCAATGTTACCAGATCTCAAGCTCTGGGAAGTCACCTTTCTCTCTTTTCAATCTTTTGTTGTCATTTTTAGGTTTTATGGGCCTTTGAAAAATTTCTTTCCCTGACCTCAGTAGGACTTTCAAAAGCTATTGCATTGATAGCATCCAGCTTCATGTGCCATTTGCTCCTTTTTGGTCATTAATGAAGATGTAAGACAAGACCAGCTACTGAGGTTTTTGTCATATTTGTTGATTTTTTCCACCATCAACTAGCCATCACACCAGTTAATAAAGCTCATAACAAGTCCAAGTGGGAAAGATGCCTTTTAAAAATAACTAATTTCTGCCTTGTTATTCCCAACATATGTTTTCTCTGTGCACCACCATTAGCCCCTAAGTTCAGAACATTTTCTTGAGAAGTAAGAGAGAAACTCAGAAAAAATATAAAATAGAATAAAACATTGCTGCACCTGCTCCTAATGGCATTATTTTCTATGAAATGAAGAAATTTGATCTAGATGGAGTCAGGTAATTCTCTTCTTGACATATGGTTTCTTAAGGAAAAAAAAATCAAGAAGTAAACTAGCCAGCTGAGTTGGCATGAATAAAATCAATTTAGTGGGAAGGTTGAGGTAGCATGGATTTAACTCTTTGTTTGCTCTGTTCACGAGTATTCTTGATCTCTGTTCACAGGAATGGTGTTTATGGAGACTCTTCATAAATGAAAGTGTGGTTTATAACTCTTGTAAATCTATGGTGATCCCCATGCAGTACAGATCAGAGCTCCTTCCCTTCATTCTGATTTCATTTCTTGCTGCTATAATATTGCCACACATTTGGAACATGGAGATACTTTTAATGTAGTGAGTCACCTCCAGGACATTTTGGATTATGTAAAAATCATCATCAGATTCTGAAAAAAACAAAATGACATTTAACAAGGGGTTTGGGACATCCTCTAAATTGTATAATTATATTCAAAGCATTGCTTTGCCAGCCTTCAGTACAATAGCAGTTGATAATTATCTCTGCCACCGGGGTCTCTGAATGATCTTCAAGTATCCTTTGGCAATTCGACATTAACCCAATTAGCTGGATGCCTCATGTTCACAGTCCCATAAACTGAAGAGTAAACAATGCTTTCTTTATGATTCAGTCTATTTTATAATTGTGTGTCTTTAAAATATAAGAGATAAGTGTACATACATCAATGTTTAGTAAGAATAAAACTTTTTGTCAAGTCAAGGAAGGGTGATAAGTTAAGAAGTCAAATAATAGCTCTGGCTGGTGTAGCTCAGTGGATTGAGTGTGGGCCGGTGAACCAAAGGGTTGCGGTTCGATTCCCATTCAGGGCACATGCCTGGGTTGCAGGACAGTTCCTGCAAAGGACGCATGAGAGGCAACCGCACATTGATATTTCTCTCCCTCTCTCCTTCCCTTCCCCTCTAAAGATAAATAAATAAAATATTTTTTTAAAAAAGAAGTCAAATACTTCCCTGACACTTAATAAAGCATATGGGGTGTCATTTCCTATTCCTTCCCTCACCATAATCTAGGTTAACGTGTTTCAAATGAGTTTCAAATCAGTAATAAGAAAGTGATCAAGAGAAAATAAATAAAGACGTTGCAGTGAAGGAGTCCAGTGAAGGCCGTCCTTTCAGCTGCCTCAGATCTGCTTTCCTTCCTCCAAGCTTAGAAACCCCCCACCCACCAAAGAACTATTGTGGGTTTTAGTTCTGGGCCCCTTCTTGGGGAACGCACACGTTCTCATTAATCACAAGAAGTTGACAAAAGGAGGAGATATTTTCCCAAACCGCTCAATCCCATGTGGTCCCATGCCCAGAGCAATTCTTGTACTGGAACTACCCATATTACCTGTATGTAGGCCCTTGGCTAATCCTTCTGGTTGCCTCATATGGACCTGACCCCCTTATGGACATACAGGAATACCCATACCTTTCCAGGTAGGCTTAACCAGCAGTATCCCATGAGTATGTTAGAATTCTTTTCCGTATTTGAAAGTAGCAAAGTTATCATTGCATTTTTATTTGTTTAATATGAAAGCATTTAAATAAGCTAGTGTTTGTTGTAACTCCTAATTCAGAATCTATTTTTTAATTTTTTATTATACTTTATTGATTATGCTATTACAGTTGTCCCATTTCTCCCCCATCATTCCCCTCCACCCTGCACACCCCCTCCCACCCACACTACCCCCTTTAGTTCATGTCCATGTGTCATAAGTTCTTTAGCTTCTACTTTTCCCACACTATTCTTGCCCTCCCCCTGTCTATTTTCTACCCACTGTCTATGCTACTTATTCTCTGTACCTTTTCCCCTTCTCTAATTCAGAATTTTTTAAATGTTTATTTTATATTTTCATCCTCAGAAAGTAAAAAAAGGTGCTTGAACCTCAACTTCTGAGAAGCCCAGCCTGGGTATGTCTATCACTGTAGTCAAAATATTATGCTGTACTGTTTGTTTAAACGTAAGTGGCCCATGACTAGCCAATGATTAGGTGGAGGGGAGTGACAGTACCAGATCCCTTCTAGAATCCCAAGAAATTGGAGTCCCTGGGATGAAGTGCAATGTCTATATGGGTTTAAAATACAATGAATGATTGACCTGATAGATGAATGGAGGAAAGAGGGAGAGAAGGGACAACGGCCTCAAAGGCCACTTGTACTACATTAGATGCAGGAGATATGAAGATGAGCAAGACAAGTCTCTCCCTCAAGGCTGCCTGCTTTTCTATGCAGAAGAAAACACAGGCATCGGGAAGCAAACACATGCAACTCAATGTGAGGACTGTTTAATTGGGTCGATATAGGGTCTAATCATAGATAATGTGGAGTTCTCTGAGAAGCAGAGAGTCTTCCATGTTTAGGCACTCAACATCTGCATGAATGGATGAGTGATTTAATGTATGAAAGTCAAGCAGATATGCTTTCAAATCAAAGCTCTCCACTTTTTATACGTGTGGCAAAAGTTTGTATAAATAATAGGCTACGGTAGTTTATATAATAACAATAATGAAGAGATTTTTTAAAGACGATATGCAATAACCGTTCGCCAAATGAAAACATAGGAGCGCTCTTACGCTTAAAGAGTCTTCAGACAAGTCAGTCATCGGGGAGGGTGAAAGACTTCTAAAATGTTTTACAGTTTTAATGGTCTTACAAGAGTGAATAAATTTGAATACATGAAAAAGAAGACTTCAGAACATCGCTGATGGAGGAAAAAAGCAACATGAACAAACAAAAACGGCAGCCGTAAACCCTTCCCCGGCTTCATCAGTGTGTCCACACAGGGACAATTATCCCAATCTGACTCACTATCCCAGCCAGTCTAAAAATATACCCCCCTGTCAGCAAAGCTAAAAAAGGACCTAAAACGCTTTCGACATGCAATTCGGGGAAAGATTTCAGGCTTGGGATGCACGTTCACTAACAATGATCTGGACCCCTCGCGTTCGTAAACGAGACTAGGAAATGTTCACATCGGACTTCACAGTGTGTCTGTTCACTTCCAGTTCCAAACCGAGAAAGACAGAACTTCTTGAGAGCCACACCTATAAACATGCACATGTTTAGGAAGAATGTTACTTGTGGACAATTCATTCCATGGCAGGAGCTTATAGGTTTTCTGAATTAGTTGTATTTAAGTCTAATATCTCAAATCAAAAACAGTTTCCTTTGTTCCTACCTGTACTTCTGACCAACTAACTATAAAGCAGAGGTTTGCACAGCCAACTTCTGAGTTCAGTTAATTTACTGGAGCTGCTCACAAAACTCAGGGAAACAGTTTGCTTACTAGATCACCAATTTCTGATAAAGGGATGCAGTTTTGAAACAGCCAGGTGGAAGACATGTGCATAGGGCCAGGTAGGGAAAAGGACGCAGAGCTTCCGTGCACCTCTGAGAGGGTCTCTGTCCATGCACCTCCACACGTGTGTCAACCTGAAATCTCTTCAAATCCTTTGGGTTGGGTTTTTATGGTGGCATTATAATATATGCATGACTGATTAAATCACTGCCCATTGGCAATTGATTCAGCCTCCAACACCTGTCTCTTTCCTGGAGGTCCAGGAGAATGTGGGTAGGACTGAAGTCCTAATTCTCTAATTGCATGGTTTTTCCTGGCAACAAGTCCCCATCCTTAGGTGGGTCCTAAAGTCCCCTCATTAATCTAACACAAAAAATCTTTTATGTCTCTCATCATTTAGGAAATGTCAGGTCTTTCCAGAGTTGTGAGCCAGCACCTTTGGATGAAGACCAAATATATATATATATGTTGGTCACCCAAATGACCAAAAGTGTGTAGATTTCTTACAACTCACAATATTCAAGCCTTTTTCCAATTTTGCTGTCAGGGTTTCCATGGAGATGGGGACCGACAGAGGACAGACAATACAACCAGCTGCTCTTAAACAATCATTTGCCCTGATGTTAGAGTAGCCAGCAAGAAAGAGTAATTATCAATATGCTATAGTGCATTTTACAGAAAAATGATTTCCTTCTCCTTCAGAGAGGGGAAATTTTATTTAAGGTGCTCAGTCAACAGCCTGTAGCAGAATACAGATGCATAGTAATGAATTAAAGCAATCCTTCTGCTATCTTATAATTCTTGATTTTCTTTTTTATTCATATTTTTGATGTTGTTATTATCTATCTATCTATCATCTATCTATCAATCATCTCTCTATCTGCCTGTCTATATCAGTGTGCAAATTCTTCAACATTACAATAAGCTGTGACTTTGAACAGAGGGACCCTCTAGTGGTTAGGTTTTCCAACAAAATCTACAATTTCCTTTACAAAATGAAAAAGCACTATTTACCTGCAAAGTTAGAAGAGAACAAGGCTGACATTCTATTTCATAACTATTAGCAGAGAGCGCTGAAGTGCATTCTTCCATTCTCTGATCATTCAATGGTGTCTTTTCCTTATCTCTTATAATGCAACATAGAGAAATTCTGTAGTTGGCTGTCCTTATTCTGGGCTTACGTGGGAAAAAAAAAAAAAAAACCCACAGCTTTAGGGAAAGAGATGCATACTCATCAGCCAACCTCTTTCTACAAAGAGTTTTCTTTGTATTCCTTTGTGCTGCCCCCAGAGAACAGATAGTGCCTGAGTAATAAATGAACTGGAGGATTCAGTCACCAGACCTGAGAAAAACTCATGGTGTGAATCCATGCCCTTGAGAGAATTTGCTGAGTAGCATTAGCCAGGCTTATTTTCTGACTACTTGTGGGAAAGATCCAATAGAAACTAAATGTTTTATAACCATGCAGACAGTCTACTTGCATTTAAAGCAACTTTCTGATGTGAAATGTAACTTTCACTGCAGCTCCAATTTCAGATTCAAAAACCTGGTTCTTCAGTGTAACCCAGAGGGGAGAGCTCTGAGTCATGTTTGAGTGGCCTCATTACCCCAGGTTCTGTTTGGACCTAGCAGCTCAGAGATAACACATATTAGATTTTAATTAGTTAATTAAATTTCGTGCTTAACCCGAAGTGGCCCTTTAAAAAACACCCTTGCTAAAGTATTTTAGCAACATTATTTTCAAGAATCACAGCCTAAAGCTACTCACTTCCCGTCCATGCATTCACTTTCAAACACAGTACATAGAATTACCAATTGATCTATAATTTCAATGATCTTTATTTCTTTACCAGATGGGAGACATCTGATTTTTTTTTCTATTCATCTATTTCGGTAGAAAATGTTTGAGCAAGGCTTTTTTCATAAAGATAGATAGGAGGAAGTGGTCATAGAGCATAACTCATAACAGCCAAAAAGTAGATAAAACTCAAGCATCCATTAACTAATAAATAGGTAAATAAAATACGGTTTATATATACAATTGAATATTACTTGTAAACAAAAGGGAATGGAGTACTGGTACATGCTATAGCCTGGATAAACCTTGAAAACATTATCTAAGTGTGACCAAACTATGACCACATATTTTTTATCACATTTCTATGAAATATCCGGAAGAGGCCAATCTGTGGAGAGGAAGTATGCTGTGATTGCCTAGGACCGGGAGAGGGAATCATGGAGTTGGATAAAAATAGGGAGTGACTGCCCACAGGTATGTGGTGTTGCTAAGGGGTGACGAAAATGTTCTGAAATTTATGGCAGCTGTATATTTGTGAATATACTAAGTACCCTTGAATTGTGTAGTTTAAATCAATAAATTATATGATATTTGAATTATATCTCAATAAAGCTTTAAGAAAAAATGAGTCAGCAGCACTGTTGGAATAAATCTCTGCAGATTAAAACTATAAAGTTGAAGGACCCTATGAATATTCCCTTTACAGAGAATTACTTAATGTGTTAATACATTTTGTGAGTGTGTGTGAAGCAAATTTATTAGCTTTACTTAAGTCTGCATCTTATTAATAAGTCAGATTTTACTTAATACATCTCCTCTTGAAGTTGATCTCCATGTTTTGGGACAAATCTATCCCCTGGATTACTTTCTTTTCTCCTTTTCATTAAATTTATTCAGGTGATGCTGGTTCACAAAATTAAATAGGTTTCACATGCACAATTCTACAACACATCATCTGTACACTGTATTGTGTGTTCACCGCCCCAAGTCAAGTCTCCTTCAATCACCACTTATCCCTCTATAAGCCCTTCCCCGCAGCAATCGTCACACAGTTGTCTGGGTCCGTGAGGAATTTTTCTTTTTCGCTCAGTCTCTTCACTTTCCCAGCTTCGCCTCTGTCAGTCATCCATTAAGTTCCCAATTTCTTTATCTTTAATGTTTCTTATAAAACTCAATAAAGAAGACAAATACTCTCGATTTAACACTTTTTAATGTCTAAAAAATGTTAGTCTATTTAAAAAAATTTTATTTCCTTATTTTTATAGAGAGACTCAGGGAAGGAGAAAGAGAAGGAGTGAAACATTGATGTGAGAGACACACATCAATCAGTTGTTCTTGCAGGTGCTTAACTAGGGACCAAGCCTGAAAGGGAGACATGTGTCCTGACCAGGAATTGAACCAGCAAACCTTCACTTGGTGGGACAACATCCAAACAACTGAGCTGCACCAATCAGGATGCTTGGTTAGTTCTTTATAAGAGGAACATATTCACTGCAACCTTTCTTTCAGATCTATGGAGAACTAGATCCACTCATTACAAGAATGACTATCCCAAGAAATATGGTAGCAAGTAATCTAAGAAAAAATAATATATTTATCTCAGCTTAGTGTTGATCTAATTGATAGAGGAAAAACCTAGAAACCATGTTACATTTTCAATCATCTGGTTACTCTGTGACCTTTGAAACCTTTGTATAAATAACAATTTGTATTACTAAATCACAAAATATATTTAATAAATAATTCAGTGTAATACATTTTATTCAACAATCTTTAGACTGCTTAAATTTTTATTGCACATTTTTAATCTAAGAACCAGAGAATATTTTTATATAAGGTTAAGTTTTAAAATAATTAATTTAGTTCATAAGGTTAGTTCTATAAAAGTAATTTTACTAAAGACTGCATTGTAAAATCTCGCTGTGAAGCTATAAAACATCAATAAAATTTAATTTGAAAAGTTAACAAAGTCCATTGAGACTCAACCACATTTTATGACAATTCATTATAGTTACTTTTAATTCTGCTAAGATACAGAAATATTGTATCAAATAAGCTTTCCTCATTTTTTTTTTCCGTATTTACCCCTGTGGTGTCTGTAAGCACAATAGGAGAGGTATCACTAAATGAAGGTGATAGCAAATAAGTGTGGCAGAAAAACCCTGGAGAAAAAGAAAGAGATTCATAGCAGATACAGAAATTATATATCCATGGTATATGACTTGATGTTTTAATTGGCATGCACATTGTGAAAATATCATCACAATCAAGCTAAATAACTTATCCGTAACTCTATATAATTAGTACTATGTATGTGTGTGTGTTCTTAGCACATTCCAATTATGTGGTACAGTATTGTTAACCATTGTCATCATGCCTTGCGTTAGGTCTCCAGAACTTACTTACCTTGCATAGGTGAAAGTTTGCACCTTTCACCAACATCTTATTCCACCTCCCACCTCCCCTGGCAACCACCACTCTATTCTCTGCTTTCATGGGTTTGATTATTTTAGATTCCACATACATAAGAGAAATCATGCAGTACTTATTTTTTTCTGTCTGGTTTGTTTCACTTAGTATAATGTCCTCCAGGTTTATCCATGTTACAAATGGCAGGATTTCTTTCTTTTTTAAGACTGAATAATATTCTACCATATGTGTATATATTTTTTCATCCATTCATCCACTGGTAGACTTTTAGGTTGTTTCCATATCTTAGCTATTATGAATAGTGTTTCAATGCCCATTGAGTGCAGATATCTCTTCAAGACCCAAAATTCATTATTTTTGGCATATACTCAGTTGTGGAATTGCTGGACCATGTGGTACTTCTATTTTGAACTTTTTGAGCAAACTCTGGTCTATCTTCCTTAATGGCTATTTCAATTTACATTACCACCAACAGTGTACAAAGATTTTCTTTTCTCCACATTTTCACTAGCACTTGTTATCTTTTTTATTTGTGACAACAGCCCTTCTTACAGATAGGAGGTGATCTCTCATTTTGGTTTTGATTTGTATTCCACATTCTTTGATTTCAAAATATGTTACAAATCTTTGGTGATCAAACAGTGTGATGCAGGCATAAAAACAGATGTGTAGGCCAATGGAACAAAATAGAGAGTCCAGAAATAAATCTACTCATTTATAGTCAACTGACCTTTGCCAGGTTGTCAAGAACACACAATGAAGAAAATGCAGCTTCTTCAGGAAACTGTGCTGAGACATCTACACGCAGAAGGATTAAAATGCACCCTTATCCCACACCGTGTAAAAGATCAACTCAAAATGGACTAAGACTTAAATGTGAGACCTGCAACTGTAAGACTGCTGGGATAAAACATAGAAAAAAGCTTCTTGGCATTAGTTTTGCAATGACTTTTTTGGATCATGACTCTGAAAACACCAACAACAAAAGCAAAAATAGGCAAGTTGGGGCAGCATCAAACTAAGCAGCTTCTGCACAGCCAAGGGAGCAGTGGACAGAGTTGAAAGGACAACTTACGGAATGGAAGAAAATGTTTGCAAACCGTGTAACTGATACAGGGTTAATACCCAAAATATATAAGAAACGTATACACTTTAATAACCACGATGGAACCCAATTGTTTTAAAAACATATAAAGGACCTGAATAAACATTTCTCAAAAGAAGATTTACCAATGGCCAAGAAATGAACAAGAAAGGAGCAACAAAAAGTACTCAGTGTTCACAATACTTCGTGCCAGTTTTGCAAATCTAGCTTCCAACCATTCCCATATGAGAAAACAAAGGCATATGTTCAAGATGTTCACAGAAACTTGTACTGGCCAGAAGTCGGGATTGTACAGAATATTGATACAGGCCCCATTTTTATTCATTGATCAACCTGCATCGGTACTTTTCCATTTGATATGATGGGCCAGGAAAGAACAGTGTGCTGTGGTACGAGCTGCTTGGAAACAATCTGCAGAGAGCTGTTTACGAAGATGCAGATCGTCTACCAAATGCTTGCTGTGTCCTGCTCGGAATTGAGAGGCATTTATCAAATGCCCAAAGCAGGCCTGGTATTCTGGCAGGAACTATCACAGCATCTTACTGGATAAATCACCAAGAAAGCCGTATTTCTAAGAGTCGAGCAAGTCTCAGTCTTCACTTCAGCCAGAGAAAAGACTTTTCACTCCAGAAGATCAAGTTTCTAGATAAATGTATGTTGCTTATCAGCAATGCAGGAACAATATAAACTGTCCATAAATCAGATTTCTTTTATGTTTCTCATCCGGTGAAAGTCACCCACTAAGCACACTTCGCTCCCTGCCTCCAGGAGTTTGTTTGCAGCGCCCTCCTTTTACTGAAATCATGCACATTCTGCACCCAGTCAGAACTGCGACTGGTCTATGAACGAGTCTTTGCCAATCTTGGATTTTTAGAGGATGTTTAACAAATGGCACTACTTAACTTAATTATATCAGCATATATATTACTTAGATAAAATATAAAATTTATAATATATACACAGTACAAATAGTACATTGTATAATATACAAAGTAATATGGATAAGCAAAAATAAATAGAAATATGTATTTTTAAATTTACCTATATCTTCCAACAAATTGTGAGGGTATTTTCATCTCAGTTTATAGATCTCTACATTATCTCTCTTGATGAGTTCACATTAGTTTATTGCATAGACATATGGATACACCAAAGTTGACTTAACAATACCACTATTATTAGATATTAGAAAACAACACTGTAATAAACATTCTTACATACATACACACATATATATGTGTATGTGTATATATGTACACACATATGAGTGCACCTTGTGTTTTTACTACTTCCTCACATCAAATACTTAGATATGGATTTTTGGCCCAGATGTTCCACATTATTTTTTCAACAAATACCTACAGAAAAATGCAGTCAGTTTTTACATTCATGACCCAAATATGATTTTTTTCCTTAATTGTGCCCAGTAGTGGATAGCCCTATTTTTGTATCTTAGTAAATCTGATAGTTAAGAGTAATATTCTACTGTTTTAATAGTTTATGTTTTTTCCAATTATTTATTTTTATAATGGAACAGATTTTCATGTCTTGAACATTTTTCTAAGCTTTGGTATTGATTAAATTAAATAGAAGCATCTATTCTTTGATGATTTGCCAGAATTTTCTTCAAAGTTCTCTAGGCGTGGTGGTAGTAAAAAGTGTTTTTACGTGAGGTTTTATCTTCCATTATGTAATAATAAGCATTTTTATCTCTCCTTTTTCCATGTATACCTTTATCAGTGTTTTGCCTTTCAAACATTTTAATCTTCATATTTTAAAAATTCTGTTAATTTTCTATTAGCAACAATTCTCCTTAGAGATGTGTGAATATGAGTGTGTGTGTGTGTGTGTGTGTGTGACTTCTCTCGGTTGCATTTTTCATTTATTTTAAATTTTTCTTCAATAATAAAAACACTGAATGATGTCAGATTTCTTCTTTATGCATCTTGGGGATAAATAAAACTTTTTATATGTATTATTGTCATTATAATTACATTTTCATTTTTTTCCTGGCTGAAGTTCAAGTGAATTTGCTTTAAATATCTAGGTATCTGGGAATTGCACTGATTTATTTGTGGAAGGACAGTTTGTTGCTGCTGTCGTTGGAGTGTGATTTGCTGCTGTTAAAGTTCTACTCTACTTCACACGATACAGCCTCAGGAACATATGCTTTGGGGACTCTGATATTTTCACTGAATCATACAGATCAAATTATAAAATATTCCATATTATTTGTAAAGGAACTATAGCCTTTGTAGGAAAAGAAAAGTTTATATATACAAATATATTACATTAATAAATATACAAATACATTAAATTGACCAATGTAACTGTTACCTACATTATCAAAGACAATTATATGAATACATTATTGTCACCTTATCCAATTAATTTTAACATATTGTCAATTTCATCTGTTCTAACTGCTTGCTCTATTAGCAAAAATTCAATATTCTGAGTTCATTCATTATGTAGTTTTATAATATTATTGTAAATTACATCTCTTACTAACAAAAGATACCCGTTTGTTCTATTTTTTATTTCACGATGTCAGTAGCATGACACTGTATCGAACAGTGATAAGAGCACCAACTCTGAAATGGAGCTGCACTACTGAGCTGCGCAATCATGAGCAAGCTGCTGCATGACTCTGCCTCAGTTTCCTTAACTGTAAAGTGGGGATAAAGCTAGTACCTTCCCCGTAATATGTCTCTGAGGGTTTAGAACTCTGTACTGGCTATAGTATCCTTTTCTGTTTACCGAAGATACGTGTCTTCGTTTTTCCTATTGTTTTATTTATCTATTCATTTGTTCATTCATTTATTTTTCCATCACCATTTATCCCCCCATCTTACCTTCACACAGTCTTCATTCACTTTCAGACTATTTCTTACACTCAATGTCTATAACATTTGATATTTTGCAGGGAATGACATTGCACAGGGGTCAACCTAACAGCCCTCTTCCTGTGTGCCTGGCAAACAGAAGCTGTGAGAGCCGCTGGATTCGGGAGTGAGGCAGCATGGAACC
Source organism: Anoura caudifer (assembly GCA_004027475.1). Taxonomy (NCBI): domain Eukaryota; kingdom Metazoa; phylum Chordata; class Mammalia; order Chiroptera; family Phyllostomidae; genus Anoura; species Anoura caudifer. Next base: position 119,345 of record PVKU01003594.1, read on the forward strand.
CAGCCTCTCCGTCCCGACACACTGTGACCTCTGGGAAAGTCATGTAGCTTCTTTAAGACTCAGTGTTCGTACGTGTGAAATTGGAATAACACCCCATGTACAGCTATTTGGTGAGGCGCAAGTGAAATAATCTGCAGGGAAGCCCTGTGGACACTAACATGGCATTACACCATTGTTAGTTGTCATTGTCATTGTGGAATCACAAGCCCTTTCAGAATCTCTTAGAACAAGACATCTTCAAAATTCAGAATAGTTTGGATTTTAAGAAAGAAATTGAGTCCATATGCCAATTATTCAGCACAAAGTTTAATTTCAACTTTATGAATTAACTTACAAACTCATTTATGGTGTGTAACTCTAAGCAACTGAAGTTTTGTCACCACCTTTGTCATCAACAATAGTGTCACTTCAGCTGTTGACAGTTCGAACTTTTTGAATTTTGTAGGTACAGAAAAAGTGAAAATGGAGGTTCTCATGACTTATTTTAAGAGGTTATTATCCACCTAAGAGAGATAAAGAAGCAATTTAAAAAGAAATTGCTGCCTAAGGCAAGTCCTTCTGAAAGTCTTGACACCATTGATATATTGCTTACCTTAAAGAACTCATTACTTTTTTAAAATTATTTTATTGTTGTTCAATTACAGTTGTCTGTATTTTCTCCCCACCCCCTCTGAACCCACCTCCCTCCCTTACTTCCACCCTCCCCCTTGGTTTTGTCCATGCGTCTTTTATAGCAGTTCCTGAAAATCCTTTTCCCCTTTATCCCCTCCCCCTCCCCTCTGGCTATTGTTAGATTGTTCTTATTTTCAATGACTCTGGTTATATTTTGTTTGCTTTTTTCCTTTGTTGATTACATTCCAGTTAAAGAACTCATTACTTTTTCATAAAGATGTCATATTATTATCAAATGACTATTATGCACCTACACTGCTTTGGTGTCATTTTGCTCTCTGGGGCGCAGAACCTTGTCCCACCTTAATTACATTTTCTCCTAAAAAGTCAGGGAGAAGAAACCGAGTGAGGAATTGAAACGTGTCAACAATCTGCCTTTGAGCACCAGTCCTGTCCGTTGCGCTTTGGGTGGAAGACCACATGATAACACATCAGAACAAATTCTACAGACTCTTCCCTTGAGAGCACATTCTTAAAACACAATCTGGAAGATCAAGCAATTTTTTAATTATTGCAACCTGCATGAAGGGACATAAAATGCTGCCAAAAATTGTGTGTTGGCTTATCACATCATCATAGGACAAGCTAATGGTAATCTCCCTTATACTGTCTCAAGTCCTAAGCTTCCAAATTTCTCATGAAAACCAGACATGAGAAATTTTGCTAATATTCAGAGAAATCTCACTTCCAAGTTTAAATTTCTTTCCTAAAACACCTCCAAATTCTTAAAGTGATGTTTTAATTATACTTAGAGACAAGTATGGTATTATGAAAATTATTTTAATGGTTAATGTTGCTTGGTTCTTAACATTTTTTTGATACTCATGTGGGCTTGATTGTTATTCATCTATTTCAAATATCCATATGAGAGAAAGAAATTGCCAAACAAGTGCACAGGCTAATCTTGAGGTGCACCTTTTTGGACATAGACCTGTCATCACACTCTTCCAAAACACATTTTCACCTGCATGCACACACTGGGCATTCATCAAGCTCATTTCTTGAAATGTTCTTGATAGTATTCATTCTACCTTAAACCACCTGTCAAAACAACCCTTTAATTAGGTTAAGCTGTCTGGCTTTGTGAAAAGGTTTACTGTACTCAGTTGTCCCTGCCATAAAATTAATAGTTTGACCAACTTCTAAGGAGACGGATTTTGCACTCGTGAAAGTCAAATTAAATCCACCTTTGCCAAACAGGGGAAAAATTGGTGTGTCTGAAACTTTGAAAGCAGCACTTCATTTATTATAGTCTTTCGAGTGCCAAAGTACAAATTAGGTAGAACTGCAGCTGCTAGAAAGCCCCAGTTGGAGCGCATTGCTATTATGACCTTTTTAGTAGGCAGTGCGCCTACGAGATAATGAACAGAGAGAATGACTGCACCAGAGTCAGCACTGCCAAATTTCCAACCAAATTTGCAATAAGCAACCAATCATTCAGTAGATTAGTATTCCACAGACTTAAACATTACGGAGGCCAGTCACTGACCATCATTTCTAGACCACAATTCCAGGAACAAGGCTCATTTCATTATTAGACCTCAGAAGAATAGAATTGGTTTAAAAATGCTTTAGAATTTTACGGCTTTAGAATTTTACTGCTTTACTTGGGACTTGCTAAAAGTGCTGTTGGACCCTCATTCTTTCAGCTGAGGTAGTGAAGTATAATTACTCTGGGCTGCTTAATTCTGAAGACAGAAGGATTTGGAGTTGGGGTTTGGGATTGTGTTTTTCAGCACATTGCATAGATGGGTCTGTTATCAGCTTAGAGATAAAAATGATTCATGATTCCAATTATTATTTAAGGTGTGTAAAGTCTTAAGGTCTCTAAGGCAGGACCCAAAGTGGACAGTGCAAATAACTAAGACAAACTGCTGTTATTTTTCTGAGTCAAAAGGAGTCATCAGAAAATTTGCAGAAGCACGCATTTTACCTTAAAATATGAGTATAAGCATTAATTTAAGACAAGATATAATATATTATTTTCTTTTAACCCTGCATTTTTAGTAAAGGTAATTTACTAAAATTTAATGTGATAGCAATCTTCAACTATAGTTCCATAGCATTCACTAGAAGTAAAGAAATCTGATTTCTTGTGTCTTTCCTTTAATAATACTAGATGCATGGTGGCGGGGTAGTCACTTTCTGAAGAGTTATGTCATCCTTCAGTATTCTCTATAAGCATGACTCTAAAAGACCAGAATCTGAGGAAGGAAGTGTTTTTGAATTTTTTATATCCTCACACAAAACTTCTCATCCTCATCAAAAACCTTTTTATTTATTTTTGATGTTGTGTTTACTATGCTGAAGTAAAATTCATACACAACACATTTTTTCATAATAGTCAATCTAAAGCTCTAAGTGTTATATCAAAGAATAACAAATAAATCTACATGGAAATATTCTATGTTAATTTGTAAATGCTCAGGCTCACTACAACAGAAGACGTAATAAAGTCATCAGATTATTTTACTAATTGTGATAAATAAGTTCAGAAGAAAAAGGGGATGACCATCAAAAGCAATTCACTACATGTTTTACAGAAGCATATTTTCTTTACTAAACATTTGTTTATAGAGTTCTTTCTCTGGGTCTGGCTCAGTTCTATGATATTTTCAAAATATTAACATGTTCACTCCTCATATGAATTACTCTGTGACACTGGAATCGTTATTTTGTAGAGGAAACTGGGGCACAATGGGGTTAAGTGAGAGGGTACCCAAGAACCCCCAGTTGGTAAGCAGCAGAACCAGAATTTAAAACCAGGCATTCTGATTCCAGTGTCAATTCACTTGATTGCCATATTCTAAAATAGTAACCTGGGATAAAACAAGATCAAATAATCATAAAATAGATCTCCTGTTTAAAATCTTGTTGTATGTTGAGGCACATAATTTGCTTCTATTATGTAAAAAAGGGCCTTGGAGACTGTAATGATAAAAAGAAAGACAGGGGAAATGGGATGTTTTAGGGAAAAGAACAGCAATAAAAGTCTATAAAAATGATGATTCACATTTCTAGGAACATCACAAAAACAGTTTTAAACAGAGCAAAAAGCAAAATACAGTCAATTTTAATATATTTTTTCACAATTAGATATTTTCTTGTATGGCAGAAATATTCAAAATATTAAGTCAAAAAACTTCAATTGTTTAGACTTTTGTTAATAAAATTTAGGGAGATGCCTACCTTTCATATTTCTTCACTAATTTTAATAATACATTTACCTGACTGGGAAAAGCAGTCTCAGATATTCCTCTGTTATAAATTTGCCTGAAGAACTTACAAATTAAGATCTAGATTTAAATTCCATGAGAAATATGGCCACACGTAGTGGAAGAATCAAAATGCTATACAATTCTTGGTAACGTTTATAACAGAACAACCTTCCCTTGACTTATATAATATTTACACTTTTTTGCTTGTTTGATTTGCTTTAAAGTTGTCCAATAAAAAAACAACCCTGTTTTGAAATTACAGAAAAGGGGTTTAAATTTATCATTTTAGTTATGAAGCATATATTTTGGCTGCAGGAAGGCTATCTAAGAGCTCTGCAGGATTCGGACGACACTTGTTTGCAGAACAACCTGACCGTTGCAGGATGTCTAACCTTGCCGGCCCCACTCATAAAACTCAAGTAGTGACCACCCCCCAAACGCTGAGACAACTAAGCACAACCCTCATAAATCCTCCCAATGGGTTCTGGAGGACAGCGCTTCTCCCGCTGAGAGCCATTGATTTAAGGCTATGTACACACCAGTACGTAAAGCAAATCTCACAGTTTGGATGGCATAAATTTTCTCTTATTTTACCAGAAGCACGCCTTAGACTGACAATGCATTTAAAAAATAAAGATGATTTCCATTTAAAGAAAGCATAAATGAGTTTGCATTTTTCCTTCTGGGTCACTTTCCACAATTTTTCATTCTGTAACAATACAGGAACAACAGGAGCTACGTATGGATACTGCAGAGGTTTTCTTTCCAACTCACTATAAATGTACAGGGATTTTTGCTTTAAAGCTTTTTCATGAAATTAATTGGAGTGACATTAGTTGATAAAGTCATATAGGTTTCAAGTGTACTATTCCATGATACATCACCTTGCACTGTATGTCGCTTGCACTGGGTGCCCGCCGCCCAGAGGTGAATCTCCTCCTGTCACCGTGTACTTGGACCCCTTTACCCTTACTGCCTCCCACCCCTGTCCTTCCGGTAACCACCAAACTGTTGACTGTGTCTGTGAGATTTTGTTTGTTTGTTCTCTTGTTTGTTCACTGGTGGCTTTCAGTTTTATATCCCACATATGAATGAAATCGTGTGGTTCCTGAGTTTTTCTGTCTGACATTCTGTTTAGCACATATTCTCAAGATCTACGTTTTCTTGAGTAGCAGTATTTCATCTTTTCTCACAGCTGAGTAGTAGTCTGTATGTATCACATCTTCTTTATTCAGTTATCTATCAAAGGACACTTTGATCGTGTTCATGTTTTTGTCACCTCAAATAATGCTGCAGTGAATGTAGGGATGCATACATATTTGCAAACAAGTGTTTTCAACTTTTTTTGATGGTTACCCAGAAAAGGGGCTGCTAAGACATATGGTGACTCTATTCTTATTTTTATTTTTTGAGGAAATTCCATACTGTTTTCCATAGTGGCTGTATCAGTTTTAAATGTATAGATTTTAATGACAGTGTTAAATAATGTCTAACTTAGGAATGAAATCAGAATAAACCATCTATATCAAGCAGCTGGACTGTGTATTAGGAAAACACTCCCAGAAATGTATGCTCTGGTTATAAAACAAAACACAGAAATTCATTTTCAAAATAAAAAGATTTAAGGAGTTCTGTGTATTAGAATGGAAGTGAGAGTACTGAGCCAAAGCTGAATTAGCCCTTGGAAAATTCAATTTCTAATTCATATTGACTATCAAGATACAGGGCTCCTGGAAGAACATGATTTTATTTTTTAAAAAATATATTAAACAACTCTCTGGCCAACTAAATATTTTAACCCAATGAATGAAACTGGTTTTATGTGTTATGTTTTTCCATTGGAAACATATTGTAATATGTTGGGAAATAAAACTTATTAAAATAGACTTTACATTAGAATTATGTACATGTACCCATATAACACATATGTACATCATATACATGCATATGTGATAAAAGAAAGAATAAGGACAGATGAATTAATTGTGGTTTATTTGAGAGTTTCAAACCAATTTATTAAATTATGATAAATTTTAAGTGAGCGTTGTGCTGTACATTATTCTAAGCTCTGATGTATATAAACATCATAGTAGCTCTATGATGAAGTTATAACTCCAAGATAAAAACTTAAGTGATAAGATCGGAATCCAAGCATTTGAGTCCCAGAGTATTTCCCTAAACGCTATATTCCGTGGCCTTCTTGTTACATCACCCATCAGTTCCGAAGGCTGTTCCACAGGTGTGATAAAAAATTTCATGAAATGTAAGTTTAAGTTAAATCCAAAATAGAGTGATTCTGTTGCCTTTAGACCTTAATATTCTAGTCTGCATCATGATTTACCAAAAGACATATATCAAATTTCTTGGACCACTAAATCCTCTTATTATAAACCATTTTGCAAAAAGAAAATAGTGTTGTATGAAACATCTTTTGAAAATATTGCATGATACTGCCTTTAATTAACAGACTTTAAAGAAATAATATAATAAAAATTAATAATTCTATATTTTACTCTTAAAATTTTATCAATATTTTAAGATATATTTCAAATGCTTTATAAATTATAATGCTGTATAATGCTTTATAATCCATATTAATTTATGGATTATAAATATTTATTTATAAGTATTTATTTATAATCCATATTAATTTATGGACTCAGTCTGAGAATGTTCATTGTATATGTATATGTAAATATAAATATGTAAATCTATACATACATATATATTTACTTATAAGTCTTCTAAGTATTGAAACTTAAACAGACTTACTAAAACTTTTTTAATATAAAATTTATCAGAGGGTGTACCCCATGATTCCAGCATCTTCTTAGAGAGCCATGTGCAAAGTACTATTTACCATTGTAAAATATTAACTAAATAATTTGTGTTGGCTTTAATGGAGATTAAATGAATGGATAAAATTAGTCTTTTTATCTTTAAGAAATACCATCTTTGACCTTGTGATATCTACATATGCAGTTAATATGTTCAAAAATCAGAAGTCTCTGTAATCTAAGAAGTGAAATAAAATGTAGTATCTAAGTTATATTTTGATGGATTAATTATGGCAAGAGAAAGAAATAAACCAAGAAATTGAAAAAAAAGGTGCTATATTGTTAGTTTTAATACATCTCTCACATAAACTCCAAATGTTTTCATGTCTTTGACATAGATCTAGAAATGTTTAAATTTTCTCCCTTTAACTTTATGTTTAGAAAACATGTCATAACTTTCAAAAACACAGCTAGCTTTTCCTTATCCACAATTTTGAGATATTTATTTGTAGGCTTAATTTAGAAGTTTTATGCAACATTTATTCAAATGAACATACATTATCAGTCATCCACAAACAATTTAAGCACGTTCTATGGATCTAAAATCAGGTTTGAAATGTGGAGGTCCAGAAGATGGAGGCAAAGTCCTCATCTACAGAGTATTCCATTTTGCTGATTATATCTATCCCCTAAACATATTATTTAAACATTCTGGTTTGAAATGCCTCTGTGCTGCTCTCAATTTAAATCATCACAAGTACAGCAAGGTGAGCATAGGGCCTTCTGATATTAAGAACTGACCTTTTTTCTCTTTTTTATTGTTGTTCAATGACAGTTGTTCCCATTCCCCCCCATTATTCTCCCTTGCCCTACCCACTCCCACCTCCCACATTCAATCCTCCCCCTCCCCGTTGTCTTTGGCCATGGGTCTTTTATACACGTTCCTTGATGCCTCTTTCCCTTCTTTCCCCCATTATCCCCCTCCCCCTTCCCCTCCGGTTACTGTCAGTTTGTGGTTTGTTTCCAAGACTCTGGTTTTATTTTTAAAATTTTTTTCTAAAAACAACTGATCCCATTTTCTATTAAAATACCGTATTTCTCATCCCTTACCATGTGGATTCTTGCTTCATAACCAAGAAAGTGATGAAATAAGAATGTTTCATCAAGGATGAGCCATAGGAAATAGCCAAGTATCACATATCCAAAATAGACTCTTAGATTCATTAGTTTCTTTGGAGATACCTATGAGTAACTATTTATTACATATCTATTTCACCTTCTGTAGAGAAAAAAAAAAACAAAGCCGAGCTTTACAATTCACCCCTAGAATCTAGGTGTCGTGTAAAAATGGTTTTGAAAAAAGAAAACAATGGTAATACACTGCGACCCCCCCTTACATTTTCCATGGGTCTGACAAATGCAGCGTTAACATGTTGAGTGTAACATTTGGGGTCTGAGATTGACAATGAGCAAGAAAGCCAGGTGGAACTGCTGAAAGGGCTCAATGTGAAAATCGCTTCATCCTCTGCAAGCTAATTCTGGCAGAAAGGGAATCTGACATAAGCACTGTGAGCAATGAGGCAAAAATTTCTTTCCATCACCTCTGCTGAATCTTGGCTCAAGCTCCAGTCAAATTCTCCCCTTTTATACATCTCTTTTAGGCACATGTATTTAATAAGTGTTACATTCTGTTCTCCCTTTCTAGTGTGTTATGACCTGCTATTCTGTCACTTCTACGGGCATAAATGTGACCTTAATTGACTAACTTATACCTTTGTTCCTGACATTGGGTTTATTTTCCACTTATTTCTTTCTGAATACATAATAATTCACCAAAATTTCAGTATTTCATAAATCCTTTTTACAATGTTTGTCATATCCACTTATACTTTTATTTATTGCATTATTTTACTTTACATTTTAGACCTGGCTGTCTTGCATTCTTTAACAATGCCTGACTCCGAGGTTGTTATATGTTTCATGTGCTGGTTTGCCTGTGAAGACCCCATCCCAAGATCCAGGGGGAAATATGTCACTCGAGGTAGTAATTACTATGTCCCATCCTCCCGTCCACCAGCCTTGTTTCAGTGAACCAAGTTAATTTAATTTAGTTAAGCAAATTTATTCAATGCGAATAACTCAGTTTTATTGTGTTAAGGGAGAAATTTGGGGACTAAACATTTAAGGGGGAAAAACCACTAAACTGATAGAAACTAGAAGCTACTTTCCATCGGGGCTGCTAACCCAGTGCACTTTAAGCCAGATTCTTTGGGACCGTATTCATACCACTCCGACTCCAAGCCAGCAAGCACAAAAGCAGAGCCAGAAGACAGAAAAAGTTTCCAGATGACTTCCTTTCAGCACCTGGGTCCGGCTTCACTCTAACCTTAAAGATCTGAACATTCAGACCACTTGAATCAATACCGTCCTGCTGCTTTTGTTTAAATAGATTTGGGATGAGTTTATGTCTCTTGCCACAAAAAGAGTTCAATCATATATTAGCACCGTGTTCCTCAAAGACATTCTCTGTGATGACAGCATAAATCAGAATGGTTCTGAATTCTTTGCAACATTCAGATCTTTGTGCCCCGGCCTTGACTTACGGAAACAGGCTTTTGGGAAAATGAAGCCTGGGAATACATATGTGTTATCATTCCGATGTCTAATACTCACTGATCTGGAATCTGTTTGCTCTTCCATTTTCTTGAACCACTAGGCCCCAGAAATTTACTTCCATGCCTCTTTCAAATTAATTAAACAATTCTCTCACTTCTGTCTTTCCACCATCTTGAACAATTAGCTGACCTTACCTGGTTTATCCCTGTACTAACTACTACCTACTTTGTATTTCATCAGAGTTCAGGCCTTGATCTGTCTTGACCAAGATATCTCCCTTAAAATCTGCCACAGGAATCTTCCTTAAAGAAATAGACATTTATAATAGTGAAACTTTGTAGAAATATCAATTTAAAGGGGCCTTAGAGCAATTCGTACTTCTATCTGATATGGATTCTATAATGCACCCTAAGGGGTACATTTAAGGGTTCAGACTGCAACCAAACACAGTCCTGCTGCCCACTGCTTCCAAAGTCAATGCTAGCGAGGCCGGTACTGATGTGAAGGGAAGTGTTTTTATCCGGGTGCTGGCAACGTGGAAGATGAGGGACCCTCATCTTCAAGCTCTTCGTAGCATCTCAGGCGTCCTGGAGAGTTTGCGTAGGAGAACCGTGGGAAGAGGGGAACCGAGGAATTTCTGGCATCGTGCAGTTTCTCAGCTCTGCTCCGGGTGGTTTCAACAGTATCTCCTGCATGTAGTTTCATCGCTCCGTCCGCAGTTCCACCGCTCATACCTGGGAACAGGATGTGCAGGCAACCTTTCTGCTGGTTCTGAGAGGAGTTGCTGATGCTTGTCCAATGTCTTGTGGCCGGAGTCATGCCTTGGTTAAGCAGGAGCTGCAAGTGTTTATGTCTATAGAGCAGTATGAGGAAACTTTTAATACATAAATTTTCTATGAGCTTGTTAGTACAGCCTATTCTATAATTACCACCTGATTAGCAGATTATGTTTACTTCAAGCACTATTCCTAGAGGACTTTTGTGTGTTAAGGCAAGGAAATTCCCATATTGTTGAAAGACTTCTCAAGTTAGAGCAGAAAGATGCCACAACCCAATATAAAGACAAATGCAATTCAAATCAACTGTGGGCTGTTTTGATGGACAGTAAAAAAAAGAGGAAGAAGAAGAAGAAAGATGTGGCTGTTTGCGGCTGTCTTCGGGAAGTGGACATGATACAATGAGACTGGGCAGTCCGGATTCAAACTTGCGGTGAATAAGCCCTCACAAGGCTAGTGCCCAACGCTTTCTCCTTGGCTGTGTTTGCCCTGTAGATGTTTCCACCTTTCTGAGCCCTGGTGGTCTGATTGTTGGAGGTCTTTTTTGTTTCCATTCAGTACAAATTTGGGCTTGCTCTCCACTTCCCTGTTTGGTTCATTCACCCTAATTATGATTAACTGATAAAGAGTGGAGGTGACACTTTCAAACCACTCGTCCAAGCAGTCTCATTAGGCAGGAAACCCTGCCATTTGTCTAATTTAAATAAAAAGGTGCATTTAACACAGTACAAACCCAAGCAGCCTACCACAGGAATTCCTTTCATCGGATCTGTTTACTTCGTTTTGGTATTCAATATGATCTTTTAAGAAACAGGCAGTTATAATAAAGTTAAATGGTCCTCTAGTTTTCAAGTGGAAGTCAGATTTAGAAGGTGTTCAGTTTTTGCAGACCTGCTACATTCCTAGGCTTACAGATTTCAATAGTTAATCACGAAGTAGCTAAAAAATGTGCTCCTTTCTGGAAGTATTAAATAAATACAGAGGACATTTTGTTATTTAAAAACCTCTTAGAAAATGCAACAGGCACAGCAGTTCATGAATTTAATTCTATGGCATCATTTTCAAAAAGACAGGTTAATAATTAAACGGTATTGTCAAGAAAGATGGAATATGGAGTAGTTACCAATGTGTTTTGTCAAATGAACGTACACTGTTGATAATCGGCGTAAAATGCTGAAAATGGCTGAATTTACATGGGAACACTGGGAAGAGCTGAGACCCATAGACAGCGTGTTTTGCATTCAGTCAGCCTCTCTCATTTTGTCACTCAGGTAGCCACACATTGAGAGATGGAGGGGAGAGAGTCGTTTCTCCACCCTGGACCAGACCTTGGGAATAAGGGACCAGCTCGGCCCCATGTGACAGCGGTGAGATAAAGTCTCCCTGCTAAATTATCTGAATTCTAGGGACACTGAAAAAAGGTCTCTCCCCCTCTGATACACAGGAGGCTTTTCCAAATGGAGAAACTAAAAGGCAAATGGAGGAACTATAGATAGACATGCTTCATAGTTCCCAGTCACATACGTAGTATGTTTCTTCGGGGATAAATCTGATCGATTCTATGAACACATTGAACCACAAAAGAAGATCACACTTTTTTTGTAATGCTTTCTGACTTGAAAATATTTAGGATCACAGACGCAGATGTCAACGTGCTGGGCCCTTATTGTTAGTAAAACAGTCATGGGTCTGAGCAGCGAAATTTCACACGTGCTCCCTTTTCCATTTGCATGACGTTAGTCTATCTCCAACTGAATTCCTGATCTGGAGAGCGTGGAGTCTTGTTTCACCGATCTTTGCTACACAGAGGCATACGTACATTTAAACTATCTTGGTAATTTTTTCGGCAGCTCTTGTGCTTTTTCGTTTGTTTCTTTCCTGCTTTCCTGGCACTAACACCTGGGCTGTTGGTCATCCTTTCTCTTTCATATACCAGCCTTATAATATCCTTTAACAATAGAAAGAAGCTGGGGTCAGCAAGAGGTCACTCCCTTAGGAAAAAAAGGCTATTTGTTTATTATACTAAGATACTGAAAATACATGAATTTCAAGGATACGTTAAAGTTTTCTTTGGAAAACGGGATCCATGTCATTCCATCTCTAATAAAGAATAGACAATAGATAGCAGAGTCCTATTATCTTGGTGGGTTTTGCCCAATGGAAATGATAAACATTTGGTTGTGACTTAATCTGATTCCATGGGAAATTGTTTATTCAGACACAAACGAGCGTGTATGGCATTAAACATTTGAGGTGCAGATTTAACACTCAGCACCAATCATAATAGAAAACACCACACACCCTCAAGTTCTTCTTAATTGCCATGACCTAAAACAAGGTTGGTTTGTTTAAAAAACAAATATCCCCGAAACTCTGTAATGGCCCACACACTATTAGTGTTTTCTGGAGATTTAAAGGATGCTCATCCGTATCCTTCTAACAAGGACTTTCAGGCAACACCAAGATCATCAGAATCCTTTAACTACTGGTGTTAGCAGGGCCGTTCCATCCAGGCTGGTGTGGGAAGCTTTTGTTGCCACAAGTAGCCCCGAGCACACCTCTTCTGTTTGTGTCTCTGTTGTCTGTCTTGGAAACCAGTGCCCTCAAAATGAAAGATTAATGAGATCGTCTTCTGCCCTGCTTTAGGCAATCACATCTATCCCTCATCATTCTGCTTTCCCAGCTCTGACATTTAGCCTCTCCTTACACTGCTGTCTGATATTACAAATTGTGCTGGGTAATTTCCCGCAGCCAAAACAGGAGATTTAAAAGCACCTGGGAGTTCTGGAAATCTATCCTGCCCGTCATGAAATGCTTCCTGTCCTGGCTTAACAGCCCAAGGGAGGGAAGAAATAAGTCCACGTCAGGGTAGTGGGACCACTACAAATAATAGAATCATAAGACTCAGAGAAGAAGAAAAAAGTTTTCTGTGTAAGAATTACTATCTTGACACCCTATAACTAATGTAAGTTGGGAAGTTTCTTAAACATTACTTAACCCACCTACCTTAATATGACAAGATTAGTTTCAGCAGAATTATTTCCTGGGAAAAAAGTTATAGTAGGTAATTGATACTCCTAACTTCGGTATTAAAGAAGTTTTTGTTTAAAAATAAAAGAGAGACTAAGGGGTGGGTGGGAATTAGCTTAGTGGAGCCACTGCAAGATACACATAGTACATTCCTTATGTGCAGGCACCTTCTGGCTCCTGTACGAATCAAGAAAAACAAAAAAGGCTCCACCCCCAACCGATCTATATATTTGAGATTTAAGCTAGTTAGTACCTTGGAAGAATTATAAACTTATTTTCTTTTAACAAAAAAAATCTTTTTTTTTTTAATTATGGTTTGTAGTGAACTTGTCTACATCTCTTTCAAGCAGATGGGGAAGATGTGAGAACAGGAGGCACAGGATGGTTCAGGGCCCTGACCACCGCTGCCGATCCCCGCCTCGGTGCGACCAAAGTCAAACACAAGCACGAGCTTCCTGACTTATGGAATCCCTTCACAACGTCCAAATGGAATTTCTACTACAAACTCCTGAGGACGGTTTAGCCAACCAACCACTCAGGACAGCTACCCTCCGATGGCAGCGCTCCAAAGTAGCAGACGCACAAAGTGAGTTCTTAGGCTCCAAAATATTTGCCAGTAGGACTAGACATTACAAATATTGGGAATTTGGCCAAATTTATATTTCCTACCGAAACAAAGAAAATCAAGGCTCAGAAATGTTAATGACTTCAAGAATACGGTTAACAAAATAACATCCCATGAGAACGTACACGGACTGGAACTCCCAAAATCTTAAGGGCCATTTCAGGGTTCCTTGATGCCCCCCTTCCGCAGCTCTAATGCAGAGTCATTATGCGTTTAAGCAAGTCTCTAAAGCTATTATTACTCACACTGAGGCACAGCAGGTGGAAATGGTTTACAGGTCCCTCCTGTTATGGATTGTCATTCCCAAAAGGGACTAATCTCATTAAGTTGATATGACTCTTTTATATATTTGTGAGGAAGCATTCCACGGAAGAGAAGACTAGAGCAGGCGATGTCAGCAAGTCTGTTTGTCTTTTTGGTTCTGTTGGTCCCACTTCTCAACTTCACGTTTCCAGTTCTTCAGTAACAGAAAACTACAGTTGTCCATCATGCCCACAGGGTATCTGTTATGAATTAGCTAACTCTCTCTCTCTTTCTCTCTCCCTCCTTCCCTTTCTCTCTCTCTCTCTCTCTCTCAATGAATTACTTAGTTGTCCTAGCATTACATAAACACAATTTTGGCTAAATTTTGCATGGAGTCAACCTATTTTGTAAATCTCCTATATGCTTGGCAAATGGAAGCTGTTCTATACACTAGTATTTGAAGCTAGAAGACATGGAACCCAACCTCTCAATTCACCTTTGGAAAAGTCATTGGTTAAAGCCTCTCTCCTTGTATAAACTTTGGTCAGTTTACTCTGAGCTCACTTTCTGAATGCTCCTCAACTTTAGGCTTCCATGCTGTTCCTTGTAGGATCCAGTCTCAGCAAGAATCCTGCTAAGTCTGTTTGATGAGAATTGCCTTTCTTGATATTTGATCACCCTGGCCTGCTTTCAGCAAGAATTTGTCAAACAAACTAATTTTACCAGAATTTCCCCTGAAACTTAAGGTTTCCTCTCAATAATTTTCTATCCACTGAGGCCCCCTCTCATAGTCCCTGCTCCTTGTCTGTAATTCCCACCTGCCCAGGCTGTTTCTGAATTAAACCCAGGTCTCCTTTCTCTTAATGCAATTGTTTGTTTGTTTAAATGAAATGTATTTCCAGCCCTGGCCAGTGAGGCTCAGTGGATTAAGCGCTGGGCTGTGGAGCAGAGGTTTGCTGGTTCTCTTCCCAGCCAGGGCACATGCCTGGGTTGCAGGCCAGGTCCCCAGTAGGGGGCACAGAAGAGGCAACCACACATTGATGTTTCTCTCTCTCTATTTCTCCCTCCCTTCCCCTCTGTCTAAAGATGAAAAAAGAAAATCTTTAAAAAATAGCAAGATTTCAAATAAAAGTTAAAAAATAAAATGCATTTCCATTAATTTAACTTGTGTTGCTGTCTTTGAACATCAGTGTTTTTACTTATAAAATAGAAATAATACCCTCCATAAAATTTTCCGGTGGGGTAATTTATAAGAAAACTCTTTATAAACTAAAAGGCATTACACCTTTTTCTTAGCTGCTCTTATCATTGCAGGTTCATAAGCCCTTTCAGAATAGCTTCAAAATGTAGAAAATTTTGGATTGAAAAAAAAAAATCCCAAATTTTCAGCTGAAATTTGGTAAGGAAATATATCTTACATGTTCTCATCACACACACAAAATGGTAACTATGTGAAGTGAGGGATGTGTTAAATTATTGTGGTAATCATTTCACAATATATATCACATGTATAATTAAATCATGACATTGTATACCTTAAAAAATAAAGCTTGTTAACATCCTGGGAAAATAGTAACTCAGCATATATGTCAATCATTATATTCAGTGGTGTCTGGAATAGCATCCCGTTATTAAGCATGTGTTTGTTTGTGAAGGAAAATGAACTAAACAGGCTTGATGAAGATTATCTCTACCTTCATGACACCTTAGGACAGCTTTTGCTCACAAGTGAATTACAAAAACTTTCCATTTTGATGTCTTGTCAGATTTGGAATAGATGATGAGAAGTTGCCAAACTGTATTCTCACAACTTCAATATTTAGTGCCATTCCTTCGGGAAATCTATGAAGATTCCATTTTAAAGAACATTTAGTAATATCTTAATACCTGTGGCATTGTGTGAGATCTGCCCATCCAGATGTATGAAGGATGGAACAGCAAAAAAAAGATAAATGAGAATTCATCAAAGTAAAAAAAAACCCTATTGTGCATCAAAGGACGTTATCATGAAAGCAAAAAGGCCACACACAGAATGGGAGAAAATAACTGCAAATCATGTATCGATAAGGATCTAGCCTTAAGAATATAAAACAAATCCAGCCTCAAGAATAACAAAGGAGGCTCCAAGGGCCTGAGGCATCCAGAAAATCTGTATGTTTGGGCCTCTAGGCAAATATTGAGTTACCAAAACTAGGTTATAGTTAAAAACAATAAAAACTAAAAGTTGAGGAAAAAGAACGACTAAATAAGGAATTTCTTTATGGTTAATATTTTAAAATGTCTTGTGCCCCTGTCTTCAGTTTATGTTAATTCCAGAATACAGCAGTTCATCAGATGACAATGGAAACCGTAGAGTTGCTCTCAGCTCTGCTTGTGTTTGCATTGTTCCTCATTTGAGCATCACTCCCCACTCGTTGTTCTTTTGTTTTTTTTTTTTTTTCTGGCTTTTTGTGTCTATTGTCTACTATATCAAGCATTTTCAATTCACCTTTGAGGGAAGCAGTTTGACATGCTAAATTAAATGGACTTCCAGAGACATTTTAGGCGGCAAAACAAACTAACTAGACAAAAAAAAAAAGCCGAGCCCATCAGATTTGAAACCGTATTACTCCTTGTCTGCATGTTAAAGGGCTATAATGTAAATGAGTGCAAACTGCTTGGCGAGCTGGGAGGAAATAAGCTGCAAATTGCAAAGCTGGTGAGTGAATGTTGAAATTGGTGGGATGCAATGCTAACGCAATGGGTGGGAACCTGAGCCTTCATTAGCGATTCTCATTTCTCACTCATTTCATTTCTGGTGATAAAGTCCAGTGGAATGGATCTCGGTAATTGCAAACTTGATTGCTACATCAGTTTAGGGTAAATGAATATTGCTACTACTATTTTTCCCCTTCTATCTCTTCTCCCTCTCTTGCTTTTTTGTTACAGCCGTGAGATTTTCAGGGAAGTTTTCCAAACTATCAGGAGGATCAAATTCTTTAACAGTTTTGACATTTCTATGGTCTGTGGAAACCAGTGCAATCTTCTTTTTGAAATGAGTTGTGATAGCATCGGCAGATGATTCACCAGAACTGAAGCCTTTGTGTCCAGGATATGACAACTCTTCCTACTGCCAACAAACAAACAAGCAAAAAAACAAAAACAGAGGCTGAATTTTTTTTTAAGGCTGAGGAGTGCTCTATTGTGTAAATGTATTGCAGCTTTTTCATCCACTCATCAACTGATGGGCACCTGGGCTTCCCATCAGTAGAAGAAAATCTTACCCTTTGGGGCAGCATAGATGGGACCTGGAGAGCATTATACGAAGTGAAATAAGCCAGTGAGAGAAAGACAAGCACCGGATGATTTCACTTATACGTGGAATCTAATGAGCAAAATAAACAAACAAAATAAAAGACTCATAGAGAACAGGCTGACAGCTGTGAGAGGGGAGGGGTTTGGGAGACTGAGGGAAGAAGGTGAAGAGATTAATAAAATAATCTCATAGACACAGACAACAATATGGTGATTATCAGAGGGAAAGAGGGATGCCGAGAGGTAAAAGAGGACGAGGAGAGATAAGTGGTGATGGAAGGAGACCTGACTTAGGTAGTGAACCTACAATACCATATACAGATGATGTATTAGAGAATTGCACTCTTGAAATTCGTATGATTTTAGTATTAAGGGCACCCCATATAGTCACTTAGAAATCCCTTATACAAAAACAAATCTCTGCTTCTCTAAATAAAGATTCTATAAAGAAAAGAGGGAGGCAGAGGATTAACTGGTGACAGAAAACAAACTTTTAACTTTTCACTTCAAAAGTGTTTTTTTAACTGCATTCACGTTTTTCATTAAATATATTTCAAGTTGATAACCACTTTAAGTAGATTTTGTGGCTTGATACAATTGTCAGTTTTTCAAATTAAACCAAGGGAAATACCTGTACTAGGTGTTACCATCTGCTTCCGGTCATGCTAAGAAAGCATGTTAAGAACTGATTGACTCGTGAAAGCCAAGGTACCACTCACTCTTTTCATGAGAATAATCAGATTTCAAAATGGCCATTGCAGCCTTTTTAAGACCTACTGGAGGCAGAGATGGGGGATCAGCAAGGTTAAGAGACTGCACAGATTATGGCTAATGATGACACTGGTAGATTTCCAGGTGACTACGGAGGAAACCTAACAGAGTCATGTTGACACACGTGTCAGAGTGATCCTTCATGATCAAATTCTGCTTTGTCTGTGGGATTTGATCTTATATTTCTATTTAAGAAAGTCAAAACAAAATTTCAGGTAAGGTTTTACTGTTATAACTCCAAAAGAATTTGACCCTTGTTGGCCTGAATATTCAGGTTTAGGACATAGCAAGTTTCTGTAGGCTGTATCTAACATTATAGTCAAGAGTGATTCTTACCTATTTCAGTTTGCTCTGAACTGTGCAACTTTAGTCTCTGATACTGTGCTGTATCTCCTTGTAACAAGTTTCTGATTATGAATTTATCCATAAGCAACCCTTGATACAGATACAGGCTCATTCCATCTTCCTCAAATTCTGAACATCTACAGTTCTATGGTATGATGGTTACTTTTATGTTTCAACTTGAGTCATAGATATTTGACCAAACATACCATGTGTGTCTGGAAAGTG
The DNA here is from genome assembly GCA_004027475.1 of Anoura caudifer. NCBI lineage: Eukaryota > Metazoa > Chordata > Mammalia > Chiroptera > Phyllostomidae > Anoura > Anoura caudifer. Next base: position 137,937 of record PVKU01003594.1, read on the forward strand.
TTTCTGGATGAGATTAAGTAGATTGCCACTCCTAAGGTGGGTGCACCTCATCCAATCAAGTGAAGATTTAGATAGGACAAAAAGGATGAGTTAGATGGGACTCCTCCTGCCTGACAGATTGAGCTGAGACATTGGTCTTTCTTGCCTTCTTCATGCTTGAACAGAAATCATGGCTCTTCCTGGGTCTCCCGTCTGCCCGCTTTTAGACTGGAACTTATACCATCATTTGTCCTGGTGGCATCAGGATGTGGTCCATATTTTTCAGAAAAGGGTTCTATCTCTTCCTTTGGTCACCTGTAGGAATAATTTGGTACTTATATTCAGAATGTTCATCTGGCAGAATGTGCAATTGTAACCCATTGAATTCATTCATTTTATACGGGGTTTAATATGAATGTCCGCACTGATACAGAGAGTTGTGGTAGATCAGAACCAAAGCTTGGGCTTTTAGATCTTTAATTCTTAACTGTCATTCATTTATATTGCTTCTTAATGCTTTACATAGATATTTATTTGTTTTTCCCCCAAATCCTAGACTATCAGAAAAAATTAATTTGTACCTCTTAATATGACGTAATTAAGAAGGGGATAGGCTTTGACTCACAGGGTCTGAGTCTGAGCCTGGCCTCATTAGAAGACCAAAGGGAGCTTCTTTTTCTGTAAAGTAGAGCTAATGTCAATCACATCACTGCATTTTCAATGCAAGCATTCAGTAAAGCACATTCCATTGCTTTAGAAGAGCCCATTCCACAGAAAAATTCCATAAATGTTGGTGTAATTACTATTATGGCAATGGTATTGCTCTGCATAGTGCAATAAAAACATCATGGTGAAGGATGAGGGCTCTGAGATTGCAGAGGGCTGAGTTCAAACCAGGTGTCATCCTTATCTGGGTGTGGAACTGCAGACAAGCCTCATCGTCATTACAGCAGCAAAACATAGAGAACAAATGAGCAAATTAATGTTTGCAAAATTCACACTACTCGCCATTGGGAAATTCTCTCCTGCAATGGTTGTGTGATTCTGTATTAACATTTCCTTTGATCCTCATAGTCCCGAGCAAGAGCTGATTTACAGAGGGGTCAGACTTCACCCCTCCACTAACTATCTGTACTTAGTACAGACTGTGCTTCTTAGGTGCAAGGAGTGTATTGCCATATTCTATTGGAATAAGTGTTATATAAATAAAAATAACAAGTGCCAAATGGACCACGATGATAGGATCCAAATAAGCTAAACTGAAGGTGGTACAAGGTGAGAGGAGGGGTGAGCATTGCTACCGAGAATTTACAAAGATTCTGAGTAGCAATCACCCATCTTATTACCCTTCCCCTGGCCAAAATATATTTCAATTACCAAGATGATACTAAAACCTCTATAAATCTATGTGATAATTCAAATTCTCACAGCAAACTCTGTGCACACCCAGAACTTCTCAAAGAACAAACGTGGAAGCACGCAGACCTCTCTGAAAGAAGTGTTGTGCAAGTGTGTGACGCATCAAAGGGAAAGAATCCAAAGTTTCCTTCGTTTGATCTGACTGCAATAAGAACTCATTTTTACAAGGGCCCCATTTTAAACACTTGGCAGTAACTAGCAAATTTAATCTTGATTCACGGTTCTATATGGCAGGCTTTATTATTAGTCCATTTTCAAGGTAAGAAAATTGAGTCAAGGAGAGATCAAGTAATACACCAATGCCAGCAAGTGGTAGAGCTAGGTTTTGCTCCTTAGTCTTCCACGTCTGGGATCTGTCACCTCTTGCTCTTCTTGGCTGTAACACCTAGATCGCTTACAACTGACATTTCTCCTCGTTGGTGGGTTTCTCACAGGTCTTCTGAAAAGAATGCTGAATTTCACTATCAAGGTCAAAGTCTATCGAAAAATATCTGTCTTGTTGCTGACACCAGCACATTGAATTGTTGGAGGTAAGATAGAGACAACACATCTATGGAAAATGAGTTCCAGATTCCTTTTTGCCTCCCTAATTCCTTAACTCTCAGACAATATGTTCCAGACTCTCACAATTACTACAAAAGAGAAAAAGAAATCAAAGAGCTAAATCAAGGGCGGGAGGGAGTATTGTTTGGGCACTTTGAGTTAAAAACAAAACAAAACAAAAGAAAAACAAGGCTTTCAAATTCATTTTCTAGAGCCAGGAACTTAAAATTCTTTCCCCACCAGCACCATATCTAATAAAATGAAATCAGTGTCACCCCCAAGAGCTCATTACCTCTCCTCTCACATGCCAAGAAGGGGTTTGTTCCCCCAGTGCCAGCTGGGGAAAGCCTGGGGCCTGCTTCACCTCTAGGGACATTGGTTTTAACCTTTCAATCTCTTTGATTTTATCACGTACCCATGTAATTAAATTCCAATAATCAAGTTTCAAGGGCAGGGAGGCAAGGCCTGGGCAGTTGCATTTCGCCCAAGCAGATGGCAGACACTCTTCTGGAACAGCGTGCTCAGATTCCGTGTTGCTAGCTGCTCTGTGGAGTCCTCGTTCAACACATGTGACAAAAAGGTAGAGTCGGTCTGCTTAAAGAATGAAAGCCTCCTCACCTGCTTCCGTGAGATAAGGTGCAATGTATTTTGAACGTACACTTTTATCTCTCCTTGGCAGCAAAGATGGTTTCCACATGATAGCCAAACCATAAGGTAAGCAAAGCTAATGGGTCTGATTTGTAGACAGCATATGGACCCCTAGGTTCAAATTAATGCATTCTTTCTTCTTCTGTTGCCTAAAGCTTTTCAAATGTTGAGGAAGAGCTTTCAGGATTGAGTTTAAAGACGTTTCTTCAATTTGTTTAACTGTTGTTAATAGCCAGGTGTTATTTCAACATCTGGTGGAAGTCTGTTTTACGATTTTACCAAGACATCAGCAACATCTCCAGCCTTGTTAAATTAACAATGTGTCAGAGAGAGGCTGGAGTAAAATTGGGGTTTCCATGCATTGCAGGAAAGTCTCTAAACTAGTACAGATTGTGGAGAGAATGTGATAATATGAAATAAAAGCTTAAACATACTCATATTTTGCCCAGTTTTTCCAATTATTTGAAGTGTACAAGCAAGACGATAGATGTATGTGTTGCCTTATATGTAGACTAAAAATTAATCTGAATATGCTTTATTGAACTACTGATTAAGTAAATTTTGGTACATCGGTAAAGTAAAATATTATGTTCTAAAAGAAAAATTCATAGAAATAAACTGAATTCAAGTAGTATTCCAACCTATTTAAATAGAGTATCCCAATTTAAATTTGATATGAAAATTGTAACATTAGTTATGTTACATAGTCGTGAAAATCACGACATTAGTTAGCTCTAGCTGGTCAGATGCAAGTCACTTTTAGTTTGTAATTCATGTGTTCTTTAGGTTTTCAATAACAAATATATATATGACAGTTACACACAGAGAGAATGTCATTTATAAATTAATACCATACATTTTCATAGCTGCCTCCAATCTATGCTCTTATTCATAAAAGGAGGACAAACAAAAAAGCTGGTCTCTTGATTGCAGTTATTCTATCAGAAATTCATCGGGACAACATTTGGCACAAATATAAATGTCCAGATATTTTTTAACCATTTTTAATGACCTTTGCATTTAGCAAAAACATTCCAGTTTTCATCAGCTGACTTTGAAAAACAAGACAATCTATACACTAAGTCAGTTAAATATAAAGTAACATTGATAATGAGATGAGAAATACAAATTTGGAATCATATCCTGTTAATATTACAAAGAATAATTAAAGGTATGTTTTCTCCGTATTTCCTTTTAAAAGAAAATAAGCATAAATTATTTGTTTTTCTCATTCATTTTTTAAAAAGTCTGCTACATAGTTTAGTACCCAGGTCTCCAAGAGCAACACCAGAAAAGGATGCATACACATGGGCTTATTCTCCAAATGTCCTTGCAACAGAGGGTAAGTGACAATCAAAGTAACTGTGGCAGAGCTCTTAATAAAGTCCATGTCCCCATATCTCGGGGCGGGTTCTCTCCAAGGTGGTTTTGGTGAGAACACCGCACACTTGGATGTGAGTTTTTGTTTTGTTTTGTTTTTTGTATGCTTCCAGGAAAAGGCAAAGTGTTTGAGCAGCACTGTGGAGAATACTAATAGGTCCCCTAGCAGAAGCATTTTTAGTCTTGCTAGAGGTTTTCCTTAAATGACCAAAGGATACAGTTAAATTCAGATTCTAGAGATCACTTCTAGGCAGTTTGGTTTAGATGACTTAACGGAGCACCCTCAGTGCCTGGACATTGCACCTCCGGGTATCCTTCACCCGGGCGTGACTAGCCAAATGGCCCTCTATTGATGCCACCGAAAGATTTGTCATCTAGGATGACCAAGTTGGTACCTTTCCAAGTTACATCTGTTCCCTAACAAAACTATTCAGTGTGTGGGGTTGAAAAGAACTTTCTACAGCCTTGCTTAAAATATTCATTTGCATAGAGATACAGGGTCCGGCACAAATAACACCCCTCTTTTGCTACAAAATCTTTTATTACAAAATCATAAGCATGTAATTCTGTAACATAACATCAAACTCAAGCATACCATGTGACATTTTAGGTGAAATGTTCAAATTAAAATGATAAAATATTACACCCTTATTACTACCCTACCAACCACATTCAAGCAGGCGTTACTTCTGCCAGACCCTGCATATGATCTGGGAATGTCTTCAGCCTATCTATGCAAATCCTCAAGTAAATCACCAATTTAAAATGTTATTTTTTTTAAAAAAATGTGGTTTGAGTTCAGATTCATCACCATAAATGTCTGGAGTTCATTTGCTTCTTCCCTTCATGTCATTAACGACCTTCATCCTGCCCATTACATATTAGCTAATGACCTGGGCTAAAACCTTGACTTGCCCCTAATTGTTCTCATGTGGTTAAGTGCAACTTCCTTTCACAGATTAGACTATGACATCTCTCAAGAAGACCAAATCAGAAGGCTGAGAGTTCCACAACTTCAGATTTGAACAATTTTAGGGTGTTAATATGTCAACTGATGGCTGAAAAAATACTTGAATCTCTTTTCTTTCTTTTATTAAAACAAGTTGAACAATTATATACTTTACAAAGTGCTCCTCCTGATATTTCCAGTATCCAATTGGCATCATACATGGTTATCACAATATTATTGACTATATTTACTACGGTGTACTGTACATCCCTCTGACTAGTTTTTAACCACCAAAGCATACGATTGTCTAAGTACCGTGCTGTACACCTAAAACTAAAGCAAAATAACATTGAATTTAAAGTGTAATTAAAAAAATTTAAAATTGGGAAGATTTGAAAAGCAGGAACTATTCAAAACAATAAAAAAATAAAATGCCTTAATAATTCCTAGGGTTTTATAAAAAATTACTATAAATGTTTTTATATTTTATAATATAACTTAACACAAACACAAATTCTAATGTTAAACTCCTGCTAGTAGCTCACTAATAGATGAAGATAATACTTAAATTAAATTCTAATACAAAACATGATAATTTCTTGAATTTTATAAAAGTTTTATAATATTTCATGAGGACAATTTTAGTCTAAAAATAAAGACAGCTTTTGTTTGATTGATTAATCAGATGAAGAACATTAGAAGAAGAAATTTCTCAGAAAATATTTTCTGCAGCAGCAAAGAAAATCTATCTAAATTGTAAAATGCACATTGCTTCTGAAAAATAATCTTGCTATCGTGGATATTCTTCAGTGAAAAGTAAACATGACAGGAAATACAAGTCCTTCCCAGACAATTAGAAAAAAACCTTACTCCACAGCATAGATGTTATTTCATATCAGAGCATTTAATAATGTTATTTAAAGATTCTCCAAATAATTTATCAACACAAATCATTAAAACATCTTCTGAGCTAAGATTATTAAAAACGGAAGTCTAATAGATTTTTTAATTTAATTATGTTTTCCCATTACCAGTTAACTTCCTTATACCCCACCCCCTGCAATCACTGCAGTGGTGTCCATGTCGATGAGTCCTTCTTGGTTTTTGCTCATCTCTTTACCTCTTAATTTCCCCCACAAGACCTGTCGTCCTGTTCTCTATCTATGAGTCTGTCTCTATTTGCTTGTTAGTTCAATTTGTTCATTAGATTACACAAATGAGTGAAACCATGTGGTATTTATTTTTCTCTGATTGGTTTATTTCACTTAGCATTATGTTCTCCAGGTGCATCCACGCTATAGCAAACAGTAAAATAGTCTTCTTTTTTATAGCCGAGTAGCATTCCATTGTGTAAACATCCCATAGTTGTTTTATCCACACATCTGCCGATGGACACTTGGGCTGTTTCCATATCTCGGTAATTGTTAATAATGCTACAATGAACAAAGGGGTGCTTATGTTCTTTCAAGTAAGTGCTTTGGGTTTCTTCAGATAAATTCCCACAAGTAGAATCACTGGGTCAAAAGGCAGACCCATTTTTTAATTTTTGAGGTACCTCCAATCTGCTTTTCCAGAGTGGCTGCACCAATCTGCTTTCCCACCAACAGTGCAAAAGGGTCTCCTTTGCTTCGCATCCTCTCCAGCACTTGTTGGTGTATTGAAGATGACCGTTCTGTGGTGTGAGATGGTATCTCTTCGTGGTTTTAATTTGCATTTCTCTGTAGATTAGTGAAGTTGAGCATCTTTTCATATGTCTATTGGCCATAATTGTCTTTAAAGATATGTTAATGAATCTCCAGTAACATTAAGTATACTTCAATAATACTTTGCTTTGCCTCATGTCTAAGGAATATTTAATATCCTTTGTCCATCGCTTTCCTTATAAACAGCTAATTTGTGATAATTATCTAACCTAGATTATGTCCCTGGCATTGTTTAGAATCTCATATTTAATATAGAAGTATTTTCTTTATTTTAACTTTAGTATATGTGAGCTCCTAGTCCTACTGGGAAAGCGTGTGTAAGTAGACTGGCGGCAATGAAGGACAATAACATGTTGGAAATTCCTCTTATTTTTAAGGAGAAAGAGAAGTATTGATGAAAGTATTGATTACTTTTGGAGTTTAAGTCAAATATGCATGCTGAGATTTCTAGAAACCACTAGAAGGAAGAGAAATAGAAAATGCATCTCCCAAATCAACTGAGGGGAGCAAAAAGCCTCACAGGAGACACAATGCAAGTGTAAGAACAGGTGGGCTAAATGGAAAAGGAAAAAGGACAAAGAAATATCAGTTAAAAGAAAGCTGGTATAACTATATTAATTACAAGCAAAATAGACTTTAAGGGATAAAATAAAATATTTCTCTGAGAAATTAAGTGAGTAATACATAATTATAAAGTCATATCTCATCAAAAACATATAAATATTCTAAACTGTAGTACCCATTTAGTAAGAGTAAAAATATGATACAACTGACAAAAATTAACACATACCTTATTACTTAATAACACATTACCCAAATAATTAATAGAATAAGCAGACAAAAAATAGCAAGATACAAATTGGAGGTAACTTTAGCTCAAAACAATTAAGAAAAAAAAACTTGTTTTAAGTAATGAACCCAATTTTACTAAACCATAAAACAAATGTTTTTTTCAAAACCAAAGTGAAGGAACTGGTATTTTTCAGACCATATTCTCTTACTTAAGGGAAAATAAATTGGCAATAAGCAGCTTGTAATATATATCTATGAAGTAGATACAGATGTTCACATAATATATGGATCAAAGAAGTTATATTTATCAAATAAGAAAAGTTTTAGAACCGAATGTTAATTTAAAATTATATATTAAAAGTAAAGGGAAGAAGTTAAATTAGTACTCAAAGAGAAATACATAGTTTTATACTTGAAAACCACACAATTAAAAATTACTGCAAGGAATGAAGCAAGCTAACATACGCTGTTCAGCGTATGTATAGAACTGGAACCAATAAGGAAAAAATGAATAAAATTCATGAAAAAAATACATGAAAAGAAACTCAAAGGTAACAAGAATCAAGGGAATATAAATTAAAATCAAAACGAGAGATCAGTTCCATTTGTGAGATAGAAAAACATTTAAATGTTTTACACAGGAAACAGCAAGGAAGAAGGATGTGGAAATGAGAACTCTTGTATATTACTGGTAGTAATTAAAATCTGTATAAACCCTTGGAGAGGTATTTGGTAATATCTAGTAAAACTAAAAATAAAAATCGAATGGTTAATCTAGCAATTGGTACCCTAGATACATATGCTGAAGGAATTCTCATACATGACATATTAAAAAAATGTTCAGCAAAAGAGGTTTCATGACACTGAAAAGTGCGAAACAGCTGAATTTTTACCAGCATGCTAAAGTGAAATTTAAATTCTTACATGTTTGCAAAATGCTATGTTTGTATAACAAAATATTAAACCTATTGAACATTAATGAATTAAAATAACCCTTTACAAATATATTCTCAAGCACAGAAAAAGCAAAATGCAGAATGAATCATAGAGTTTGCAACCATTGAAGCTTAAAACATGTAAAACCACTATATACTGCTTGTTGACACTTGTGAACACAGCAAATATTTGAGAAGAAAAGAGGTGAATGTACTAGGTGAGGTACACAAGTGCTTCAACAATATTTCTATTTTTTTAAGTAAAAGATCTGAAGCAGAAGCTAGTTAATGGGTACATGAGTGTCCCTGTTATTATTCTTTACTTTCCTGTGTGGCTAAATAGTAACTATTTTTCTTTTTTTAATTTAATCTTTATTGTACTTTTTCCATCGCCATTTAGTTCCCTTATACCCTCTTCCCACCAGCAACCACCACACTGTTGTTCATGTCCATGAGTCCTGTTACTTAATACAAAAATTAATAAAAATAACAAAGAAAAAGCTTGAATAATCATCTAGGACAGACATACTACATTTTCCCTCAGAATATGAGAAAATATTCTATAGGTGCATACATTAAGAAAAGAAAAAATGAGTTATTGTTACAGTGAGAAATTGTAACCCACCCCACCATTCTTTTGCCATTGTTTCTGAAAGTACTGACTCTGACTAATAAAGAGGTTGTAGATAAACAACGTGTTTGTGTAAGAATCCTAGGAACTGTTTCATAAGATACAGACTCCAACCTTCAGGCATCCCAGCTCCGGGAAATTTGCTGACCTTTGACCATGGAGCCAGGTTAATGTGAAGGCAGGATGACTAAACCAGGTTGACGCGCAGCGGACCATCAGACCATTCCATCTTATTGGAATGGACTATGCTCATCAGCACATAGAGAACTTTTCGATCCCTGCCCTTGACCTCTTTGTTCTGTTCCTCTCTCCCTCCTTATGAAAACACCTGCCTCTGCTGACATGAGAAAATGGGCTTTGAGACATGAGTTCCCCATCTTCTAAGTGGCCTGCACCTGAAAATAAATCACTTTTTTTTACATCAGTACCTGCTCTTCCAGTATTGGCTTTGGTAGTGGCAGGCAGCTGAACCCACCTTTGGTTACAGTATTACCTTTGTTCAAAACATGGCGTCTTCTTTAAAATTGTGGATGCAATTCCAATAAAGATAAATAAAGAACCCAAAGTGGACACAAAACATTAATGATATAAGAGGCTCATTAAATTTTATAATGATAGAAAATGTAGACAATATCAGAAATTTTGTTATGAAAGAATTCTTAAAAATTGTTTGCCTAAGCTAATATAGCAAAAACAAGGTCTTTGTTTTGGCTCTGAGCTTTCTGTTTGATATAATCAACCTAACACCATCCTCACACATTAGTCAAAAACCCAATCCAATGTATGCTATGCAACCGGCAACAAATGCAGTTAAAGGAGTTCATGTGACAAATCACTTTGTACAATTTTAAATTAATTACTGCCTCGAGACACACATATCTAATTTGGTTCCTGATTATCCTCTTGTTTTTCAAATATCTCAAACATATATATAAACCAAGAGACCAATGGATAAAAAGAGTAGCTATAGCATCTGCAGCAGATTTTGTTATTCACTTCAGGCTAGTTCTTTCAATGAGCTATTAAATCATCAAAATTTGGGTCAAGTGATTTCTGTTCAAGTAAATTGTTACCTAAAATAAATACACTGGGGTTTTCTGGAGGGAACTGAAGAACAGAAAATTAGTAATTAGTACATTTCCAGATTCTTACATCATGTTTGAAACACATACTTTTACACTTTTGATTCTGGAGCCAGACTTCAGGATAGTCACAAAGTCACACAGAAGTAATGGGCCTGATGACAGAGATGATACCAAAATTCCCCTTAGACAGGGAACTTCTGTTCACATCACTTACGGAGCACTGTCTGTGGGCAGAATATTCTACATAGGTGCTATGAGGTCAAAGGAATTGGTAAGTTATCAAAAAAGAAATATAAATTCTGTACCTGCTTGTACATGGCTTAAAATCTATTGCCTCAAAAAGTATTTATTTACATCCTACTATGTATTATAGTCTCTCTCTGTGACTGAACTATGGACTATTCTCCTCTGAGCCCTATTTTCAACAAGTCCTTGTCCTTGGGCCCCGTCCTCCAGCCTACCTAGCCCAGGTGCAACAAGAATCCTGCTCAGTCCGTTCAGCAAGACTCTCCTACCATTGCTATCTGATCTCCCTGGCCTGTCCAAGGGAAGAATCCTGTTAAGCTGGTTTAGCAAGACCCGTACCCCCACCCCTTGACATTTCCTCTTAGTACTTTTCTATCACCAACCCCTCACCCTCATTCTTGGCTGTAAACCCCCACTTGTTTCTTTATATTCAGAATGGGGGCCAGTTCTTTACTCAGGTCTCTTTTTCTTTATTGCAAAAGTTTCTAAATAAAATCTGTTTTTACCACTTCAACTAACATCAGGGTCTGCTTTTCTTTGACAGTGCCAAGTATTGCGCTAAGCTCTGAACAATGCAACTCTTGTCCCTCCTTCCATGGACCATTTAATTTGATAGGAGACCAACATTAAACAAAATCATAGACGTGAACGACCCCTTAGATCAGCGTCTTTGTTGTAGTTGGGGCGGGGGGTGAGGGCTATTAGGGAGGCAGAAACAACTTCCCATCTCTGTTTTAGTCAAAGGTCCAGTTTAAGAAATAAAACCTACCCGAGGTATTTAGGCAAGAAGGGGAATTAGGTACTGAGAAAGTTGTAGGAAGAGTTAAGGGAGCAGGGGGAGGGGACTGACAATGGGGGCATTAGGTTCAAGGACTCTCTGAGACTCAGGTCCACATCGCTGCACTGCGCCATCGCAACTGCGTTTGACCTCGCTAACCCAAGCAATATAAGGAAGGCTCCTGCCTCGTTTTTTGCCTTTCAAAATGCATGAGTATATCTAATAATGAAACCTAGTTCCCACCTAGACCTCTAAAAACATATCAGGGAAAGAATTTTTAGACTTAGAACTTCTTCAGTAGAGCATGGCACCCCGGAGGATATGGGAATGGATGCTGAGCTCCTGTTGATTCTTGCAGGTACAGTATACGCTTTGGCTACTCAAGACCCATAACTTAAACTTTAAGAAGAAAGCAACTTCATTTTAACATGTGCCTGCCTACTGCAGAGCAACTATTCCTTACATAAATAGAAAGAGGCTTATCCCCTCCCCAAATTTTATTTGTTGCTGGATCTGTAGCTGGGTTATCATTACCCTTCAGCTCCAGTCAGAATCCTAACCTGATCATCTGTAATTTAAGAACCAAATTAGAAACATCACAATTTATATAAAAGTGTAGGGAAAAGGGAAAGAGGTAAAAAGGAAACTCAGTACATATATAGCAGAACAAGGGAGAAAAGACAATTCCTTATTCTTCGACTCATCACAAAACTGAAGTTGTTTACGGCACATCTTGTACTCTCCCCATTCCCTTTACTTTTCACGTCAGCCAGCTCTGTGACTGGTCTGGCTTCTTTGCTCCACAGGGGACCCATGTCCTCATCTCTGAGGGGTATTTACTCTTGGTGATTCTACCTGCATTGGGCTGTAACATTTTTCCATTTAACTTTTGACAAAAACGTTTAGAAGAGCTAAAAGATACTCCTAGAAGATGTTCTGGGTTCCATACATACATCTTCTGGTCTGTATAGAAATGACTCTATATCTGCTTGATAATCAGAATCAATTGTACCAGCCAATGCCATGAATGTTTTGTGTATGAGTTCCCTGGTGTGGAAAAACCAAATTATCCAGTGATAATCTTAGAGTTCAAAGGAATCACTAGCATGTCCTCTTGGAGAGGAGACATTCTCTTTTTGAGTACTAAGACCCCTAAGACACCACAGCCCATAGTCATATTGATAGAAAACTAAATATTGTTTGAGTAGTCTTCTGATGAAAGATAAATGTCCCCTCTTCCAGGCTCATGTCTTGGCTTCCAGAAATATGTTATGATTTGCATATGTTATGTTGTTAGACAACATTCAGTTCTGCAGGAGACATAAAAACAAAACTCATAAGATGTTTTAAGTAAGTTAGTAATCTATGAGACATATTCAGCATAGATAAAATAAGCATGTCTTGTGTATGTTGAAAACAGGTGGGAAAACCAAGTCATGTAACATTTATAATATACTAAATACACATACAAGAATACTTGAGGCATCAAGTATTCTCGATACACTAAAAGCGCAAAAAAGCATTTAAAGTACTCAAAATTCATGAGGTTGTAGATCTCACGATGTGTAGCCACACATTAGTGGCACTCATTCCGGACTTTTGTGTCCTGTGTTCCATGATAAACATATAGCTGATTATCCAGTAATTGGCAAGCTGCAGCTCTAGCCAGGTATACAAGTCCCTGTGCTTCCTGGACACAGTACATCGGCCTCAGACAGCTTCTATCTTGTAGAAATCATTTGTTGAGCTTCAACTCCAGTTCTGACAATGATGCCATTGAGAGAAGGGCTGATCCAGCCAGGAGGTAGAACATATAAATATGTTCAATTCAGGATTCAAATACTATGATCGGTCCATCCCACATGCACCTTATTGTAAGAAGAGTGCTCACTCACCTCAGCTCTTTCCTGTTATTTCTTATCATTTGTTTTAGTTGAACAAGTCATCTGATTTGAGCATCATGATTTGGTCTGTGAGCCTCTCTGGGATAGCTTAAGGTAATCCCCACATGACATTGAACTATAGAATAAAAGTACCATGTATTGGTCTGTAATTCAGGTTATATATCTTATTCTGAAAGACAACCTCCAAGAGAATCTTTACCAAGCACAGGTGTTATAACTGAGTCTTCAACTGTACATTGTACAGTTTTGGAAGGCCAGTTGCTTCAGGAACATTGTGGCATATTATAACACAAATGAATCTTATTGATTTGAGTCCATTTAAAAATATTTTTACTATAAATGAATCGGCTGTTTAAAAACAATATTGTCTGGGTCACTGCGATGCTACTTCATGAAGGCAACAGATGCAGAGGCATGGTGACAAGAAAGGCAAATCCACGTGCAGAAGGGATTCTTCCCATATGGATGAATAGCTACCCTTTTCACAACGGAAGGAATCCAGTGTCATCAGCTGTCATCAGATACATCACTACCCCCAGTGAGCAGTGCGGTGTGAGAGTATCAGTATTTGTCTCTGAGGCTGGCAATTGGGTTCTCAGTGTTGCCTGTGCAAAATAAGCCATGTTGTTGAGTCTGTATTTAACCTATATCCTTGCTGTCATGAAGTCTTTATTCATGACTCCACTGAGGAAGCAAGGGGAGGTGGCTGGTGAAATAAACTTCTTGACATTCACATAATGCGTCATTGTATTCACGTAATCATTGAAAGAATCCTCATCTAGAAATGTCCTCTGAAGAGAAATCACATGGGGCATTAATACCCACATAGGCTTTGCCCGTTCTAATAGGTCCTTCCACATATATCTTCCTTATACCTTCTATTACCAATCCTCCAAATTTTATCCATCCTGCTGGCAACTTTTGTTTCCTAGCAAACTGAGCAGCAGATGTACCACTGAAAGATCTGCTCACTTGAAGATTTCTCTTGCCTAGTTTTCCTACTAAATAGGTATAGATTGAAGAGGCGGCAATGAGACAAGATAAAATCTATTGGGAGGGCAAATAATTGCTCAAGCAACAAATTAGAGCATTCAGTCAGTCTTATGTACACCGTTTCCAATTGATATAGCTGTTTTGTTGCACAAGCTCGACGTTACGGTTGGCTGATAAAAAACATAACTAGATGTATTAGGGTGATCATTTGTAAGTTATATAAATGTCTAATTATTCCTTTGTACACCTAAAACTAATATAATACTGTAGGTCAACTGTAATTGAAAAAATATATATAAGCAATAAATAAATATAATAATAATTGTTGCTTGACCACTTAATGGGAGGGGGTGGGGTCTAATTGTCAAGAGCTGGGCCTCTCTCAGCATCTTTTAGTAAGGCAGTATATTTTTCTAAAAAGCAGATTAATAATTTCAGGAAGAAGACATGATTTATTTTAAAACCCTAAAGGTCTACATTATTAATCTCCTATCAGATTTGCAAGAGTTTCCAAACTGCATGGCCATCTGCCTTCAACACTTTGGGCACCGTTAAATTTGCTGAATCATTACAATAAGCAAGTGGCGGAGAGAACAGCTTGCACACAGCCTGGATAAGCTAGAGAGTCTCCTCTTATTCTGGAACAAACTGAGAGCTCACAGCTGTAGTGATTACTCGGTAAAAGTATTGAAGCAGCACATCCAAAAATAGTACATGTTGCGTTCAAACATCCAAGAAGCCCACAAAGAACTGGGACGACTTATTGGGAAGGAATATCTGCACACGCCCCAGTAAACTCCCAGAAATTTGAATTTTCATGAATTCGGAAATTCCTGAATTTTCACAGGGATTTTTCTCCTACCTTCTGACATGTGAATTATGAAGCTGGCTAGCATATCATTTCTCCCCAGCTCTTCAATTTCAACCACTTGATGTTAGTTAAGTAGTAGATCTGTGTGACATCCTCTGGTGTGGTGAGATATTCAAGGGCCCCGGGAGCAATTTGTGAGAAATGTTAATTAAGAAGAAAGTGAATCCCTTGGGTGTTCTTTGCTTGTTGAGGAAAAAAATAAATGAATTTCTAGATTGATAGCTGAATGCGAGATGTCACAGCTCAGGCCATTTTGTTCCAGCAGAGACCACACCTTCCACCACAGTGGCACCTGGAGTCACCGCTTGAGTCATCCTACATTGATATGATATTTCCCAAAATGTGCCAACTTCCTCATGGCTGAAAGAAGCAAGTGAAAACAGGGCTATCGCGGACATCACCACCCCTGCACTTTAATTACTGGGAATTGGGTATGTGGCTGTGACATTCTATCGTGAAAATGAAAGTCAGGCTTCCATTTGTCACACCTGGTTCATTTCTTCAGTTTTGCAATTTAAGACAAATTACATCGGTTGAACATTTGTTTTATTCGTAAAGTTATGATGAGTAATTATCCACTTTTAGAAAATGGGTCAGACCATGTTCTTACCGCAATACCCAGGATGCCCTATTATAATCATGTCTTCTCTGAACTTGGCCGTAATTGTTGTCATTTGACCTCTGTCACTCTGAAATTACCTCATTCCCACTGAAACACGAAGCCCAGTTCAAGGGCAGCATCTGCACCTTCATCTCTGTCCAAAGAGGACAGCCCTCATCAATGTATTGCTAAATGCCTTGATGAAAGAAATACCTTACGAACTCTCTTATGAGACATAATGAGAGGTTAAGGTGACTCATGTGATAGATAAATTACTACAATGTTCCTTAAGTCTCCGATTCTGTGATATGCTAAGGAATTCCTTGCATCTGAATTTACTTTGGCATGAGCCATGATTGAGTCCAGGTTTCAGCTAACCAATCCAGCAAGCAGTTATAATCAGTCTGGGCTGCGTGGGCAAGCACTAATGTGCTTACCCATGTTCGCTAATTTGAACCAATATATTTGTGATTTTTCTTATTTTGTGTATTTCCCTTCTAGTCCAATGCCACACATATTCCCCAGGTTTCCGCTGATAAAAACAACAACAACAACAAACTCTTGCCATTTGTTCATGTATTAGTCTTGTCCTTCTAGTGTACACTTTGACCTGTATGGACACAGTGAAAACCAATTCCAACTTTAGGTCTGAAGATAGTGAGTTGGTCCATTTAGGCCATGAGGAAAAAGTGGCGTTCCTTACACATTAGTTACCTCAGAGGAGTTAGCTCTCCAAGAAAGAAAGAATCAACCTTACACAACATAGATGAGAGGCGTCTACTAGCAAAGTAAGGTCAGTGAATTTTGGACGTTCAGTATAGTCACAATAATCTAAATCCACCTAAAGTTCCCATTCAAAGTCTCTGGATTCTTGATTATTCCCAATCAGTGTTATAACTTTCACACACAAATAAAGACCTGGGGAGGCTGTGATTCAGCCCAAAAATCCAATTCAGCAATACTCAAGATCAGACACTGTATACCATTTTTTTTTTTTTTTTTTTTTGCCAACAGCAGCCCTGCAGCTACAAGATACAAAAAAAAAAAAGGGTGGGGGAGAAAAGGTTATGGATGCTCCCTAGGCTTCTGAGTTGCCTTGAGCAAAGTATTTAAAATCCAGAGCTTGTTGATTTCTTTCCCTATACTCTTTAGTTCAGTCTGAAAGAGTTAGCTTACCCCATAATTATTATATTTATATTCCCATTATAAAATTCTATTGAAGAAATCACAGTCCACCAAAACTCTTGGCTTTAATGGGTTTTTCATTCCAGGTGACTTCAGGTAATAATTTCAACAGCTGATTTTTTTCCTTTTCATTGAAACCAAGAATAACCCACATGCTGCTGTGCATCAATAGGTGCACCTCCTCTTTCATGCTCAACCAAGTTAAGCTACAAATACTAAAGTCATATCCTGAGTAAATAGACCTGCAACAACATTTGGTACCAAACACTTTACCTGATAGCAACAAAATGGAAATGATTCCAGTTATTTTAAGGAGAAGATTTAATGCAAATATTAGGTTGCACAAAATCAATGAAATGGCTGAAGGAGGAGAAATCTGAGGCCACCTCTGAAACTGTTGTGTCCAGGGATATTCTGCTACTGTCTTTATCCAGAAATCAGGAATCTCCTGCTATTGCCCCTTGGCCCCAGCGAAGTTAGTTACCAGACACTGCAACACTGATGGTGGCTACCTTGCTGGACTGCCTCTTATACTTGAACCCAAACATGAATAGGCAGATAACCCCCGCTTCACTTCTGCCTTGAAAATCTTGCACACATGCTTATAATCAGAGGAGCCTAATTCACATATGGAACCCTACAGCAAAGGGTCCAACAAATGTGGTTAATTCCTCCAGGAAAGAATGGTATCCAGAAAAAATTAAGAATGACGAACACCAATTGGCCATATCTGGGGCTTTGTCTAAAATGTTGACTCTCACAGCTTGCCACCCCAGCATTAACTACAGGGTTCCCTTCTTTTATCCTTGGAGCTTGTCACATTTTTAAAAGCTCTCTCTATTATTAGTTTTCACTTTAGTGGGTTTTAGCAGAAGTAAGTCGTAGACTGAATGCATTGTGGAAAGTATTGGAATGTTGCCACCCACCTTATGGAGAACTACACTGGACGTCATACATGCTGTCCATGCATTTACACTCATTTAGTACTCGCACCGAATCCGCAAGGAATGTATGGCTACAGTTGAAAAGCGTGCCCAAACTCACATGGCTGGTGTAAAGCCAGGTCAAGATTTCCACATAGGCACCGCAGCTGTGCTACAGAACAGCCTATGGTAGGACCTGCACTTTAGAAAGGTTGACACTAATTCTTTCAAGCTATTAGTGAGAGGGAATAGGAGGTGGCTTTTAATGATGTGTTTGCCAAGTTGTGTCCGTAGTTTGCTGTTTTAATCAAGCGGCTTAAAACTCATCGCAGAGATGCTAGACCCTAATAGGAAACAAACAAACAAAAAAAAAAAAAAAACTAAGCCTTACCAGTGAAAATACACAGGGTAATATTCACAAAGCACACTTATTAAAAGTAGGAAATTTATCGCAGCAAATGGTTCTGTCATGGCAGAGGTCTTAATGAGAAAATTTAGTCTTTATTTTTATTATTATTAATGAATTCTGCCTCTTCTAATTTGCTTTTGGAAAGAAGACTCTTATTGGCTTTCCCAGGGATTTAAAAAAAACTTTCAAGATATCTAATTCTTGCTATATATCTTTTGGTGGCTAAATTTTACTTCCCAAGGGAAGTTGGGTCATGATCTGCATTAAAAACTCATAATTGTGTAATTCCAAATATAGTCAGCAGGTTGGTAGGGTCATTAATCCACTGAGTGTCTTGCTATCCTGATAAAATATACATTTGGGGGAATGAAGAGCTCAGCTTGATCGTTTTGAGATTTCCTTGGTTCTTTCTGCAGAATGGTCCACCACAAGCTCAGAGTTGGCATTAGGTAGGGAATTAGGTAACGACAAGAACAAGAAAAAGCTATGAGTGAAACAGCACATTGCGCCTGATTTGAATCCTAAGCTTTGTGTTTCAAAGCTTACTCCATCACTTCCTGTTACATCACTCCCTGTCTTTTCAGGGAGGCTGCAGCTTATCCATCTTTCAACTGGGTGTTACATTGAATGATAACAAGAGTCAATAAGTATAAATTCGACTAACACACACTCTAATCCTAGCCAAATCGTAAGAGAAAATTCAACAGCTATCTAACAGTGTTGAGACAAATTATTCACTGCTTGCTACCTTTTGGGGGGGGGGTGCACATTAAAACGTAAGTAGCCAAAAGGAAAATCAAAAGTCTCCGATTTACCACTGGTGGAGGCCTCTTTTGCTACCTGCACTATAGAAAGTAAATGTGGCACCTTGAGTACCTTGTGGCCTTACACTCACCTTTTTGCCCATGTGGGCAAGCTGCTTTCAAGAAAAGCTGCCTGTTATAAACCCATAAATCACTTCAGAAAGAGAATTCAGTTCTCTTTTACTCCAGGCAAGATTTTGTCAACTGAACAAGGATGCATGCTCATAAACAGCTTGCCATCTGGTTAAATGAAATCATCAAGGAGTATTAGGGATGGAGGAAGGAACAGGGCAAAATGTGAATGAGTCACCATTTTCCCAACTTCCAGCCAACGATTGAAAAATTCTGTGGGATCCAGCAGGTATAGTTAAAATAATTGGATTGTGAGAGAAAATTGTTGCAGCGTAGACACTGCCCGCTCTAGTGATTCTTTTGGTTTTCCTCGCATATTATCTCTCCCCAGGAGACACCTGTCCTAATCTGCCAATCATTTTGATTGCCTCTTTCTTAGACATTTCTATGTTCATATAAAGTTGATAAACTTGGTTTCACCAAGCTTCAGTAATTGAATATTGACTTTTTTATATAATGCATGGGTTTTTTAAAATTTTTATGTCTAGGCTAGATTTTGGTTATTTCCTTAAAAATGACAATCATCAGAGAAGGGTTAAATAGAGATGAACTTAAATAGGTGTGCCAGAAACACACAGCAAAGTTTAAGCCTTGTGTATGTTCATGTGCATCATTCAAATTCATAGAATTAGAGGTTGTAACGTGAAGTTCATTTTACCTCACTTTGTTCAATTGTAAGAGAACCCTGGGGCTCAGGCCCACACGTTCATATGCTTATGGTCTCATCTCTGGTGAACTTTAAGACAGTCTTGGGAAGAAGTGCCGTGGGGGCTGTGGCAGGCTGGGTTCCCAGGGAAGCAGACTCTGAGACAGAGGTTAACATGAGAGAGGTTTATTACAGAGGGATTGGAACTGACACCTGTGAATGCGATGGGAGGGAAGAAGGACAGGATAAAAGGAGAAGTGAAGCCGTGATGATATCTCAACAAAAGCTTACCGAAAGCCTGCAGTCCATTTGCCAGGTGACATAACCCTTCAGAGATGATCCCAGTTCGGATAAGATGTCCAGGCCTTACACCCCCATGCCCCGCAGTCATCAGTCATCATGTAAGCGTGTCCTGGGGAAAAGGACGAAACCCTGCTGAATACTCTCTTCAGCCTTGAGTTTCCTACCAACAGCAGTAGGGTACTTTCTGGAATGCCAATCACACAAGCAAAGCTTGCTCTCCTTGAAGCTGCCCCCACATTTTGGATCCCTCCTAGTGGCTCCCTCTACTAGTGGCCGGCGCTGCAAACTCTTCTGTTTCTCCTTTCTCTATCACATTCAATCATCTGTTGTTCCATCCTCTACTGGCAATTGCTATATTTGCATAAGGCATATTCCCAACTCCCATCACAATGGCTAGTAAATTTCACTTCCTGACAATCTGGACAGCCTGTACACATTGGTAATAATACCTAAAATTAAAGAAAATACTGATGAGAATTCTAAGCATAGTGAAGGATGGCAGAGCAAAGAATAAGGACAAAAGGGAATCTCAGCTCCTTTTAAATGACATAGTTACACAGGCACATATAGTTAACCCTACTATTGTTAACGTTTGGAGGTTACATCATGAAAGATTTGTAAAAGTACATGCCTCACCACCCATTCCAGAGACATCCACAGAAGCTCAAGAGGAAACTACTCTATTTTGAGTCTTAATTTAAATCAAGCAATAGATGAGCAGACCCAAAGAATGGCAGGATGGGTGAGTCCACGCTCAAAGCTTCATCACTCCTGGTCACATAAAGCAGCATCTCTCTCTCTGAGAATCTGTGAGATGCCTGTGTGCCTTGTAGGACTACAGGAAGGTACATCATTCTACCAGGAGCGATAGAAAGGAGGAGCTGGATATGACAGGCAGAAATTGGATGGAGTGAAGACAGCTATGTGACAGTGATGTACTAGCAACTGTACTTGTGACATTAAGTGAATGCTCACACCAATTACTCCATGCTGAACATAGGAAACCAAATCTTACAGGGGCTAGTTACTTGGCTAAGGAATGTAAGCTGGTAAGTGAAAAAGTCAGTATTTGAACTCGAAAGGCAACACTACTTCCATTGCCCCATAAGCTATGGGGGCCTTGAATAACTTTTAATAACCGCAGTTCAACTTTCTAGTACTTGGAGAGGTAATATTTTAAAGATTGCATTTATTTATTTTTAGAGAGAGGGGAAGGGAGAGAGAAAGAGAGGGAGAGAAACATGGATGTGTGAGAGATACATTGATCAGTTGCCTCTCACGTGCCCCCAAATGGTGACCTGGCCCACAACCCAGGAATGTGCCCTGACTAAGGATTGAACCAGTGATGTCTTGGACTGCAGGTCAATGTTCAAGCCACTAAGCCACACCAGCCAGGGCAAGAGTTAATATTTTAAACTACTTGTTAATGCTTTTGATAACATCTTGGTCTAGATGTAAATTTGTTTTGCATTTTCTAAACTGAACCTAATTACTTAACTTATACTCATGCCATAAATGATTTGTGTGTTTAAATGTGTTTATTCATATGTTCACATTTTTTGTGAACATATGAATAAATGCCTTGCTTATTTTTCCCTAAAAATGTAGGGCATGCCACAATTTATTTACCCACACTTTGATAACTTTTCTATAAAACACGCGGGGCTTTTTGCTGTTATTTTTTATGAGTTTTAGTCTCTTACAATGTTGATACTTTTGCATTAACTTTTTATTTATGTCTTTCTATCTTCCTTATGCTATTTATTTGTTGTTTACTTTTCAGGTTGCAATGGATTTTTTAAAACAGATTCAATTTTTAGTAATTCTTTCATTACTCAGAGATCTATTAAAGTACATGATTTCAAAAGCACGTCTCTGAAGTTCTGGATTTCCCTCACAATAGAAAAATAGTTAAATTTTATAAGACTGTGTTTTTGTGCCAGACTTCACTTCTGATTTACCTGTACTTTAGCAGTAGTAAGGATGTACCCAAACTGCCAGGTCAAACGGTGATAATTGGAAAAGGTACTATGAAATAATTTTATAATACAGACTTTGATAAATTCCTTTAAAATGCTATTTTGGTCCTTTACAGAGGTAACATAGTACTAAATAATTTTAAACAGAATTAATTTACTAATGTGGTTACATTTTATTAAATTATCTTTATAGAACTAATAAACTTTTTGAAATGTCATAACAAAGAGCTAATGAATGACTGCCATAAATAACAGCCTGTAAGAGGTGAATAGATAATAACACCTCACTCTGAAACCCAAGGAGCAATTTCTAACTACACAATTAAAAGCCATTCATTTAAAATATCAATCTTTAGACTGTTATAAAGTATTGGGAAGTCTGTATTATATAAACATCTTTAATAAAACAATGCTTCATTAAATTCAGGTGTATCATGTAACCAGATGAAGCTATTGTTTATTGGCAGGAATTCTTAAGCAACAAGATTAAGCCTAAACATTTTGAAATTAACATCCATTGTTATCTGTTAAGTAGTTTTACAAATGTATTTGAAGGTCCTAAAAGGAAGTATTTTCTAATTATTCTAAAAATCCGTCCTTTATTTTTAAGAACAAAATTGTGTACTTTTTTCAAGGTTCAATGATAAACAGTGGTAGAGTCAAGTGTTGAAATCTGTTCTATTTCATCAAAAATAAACCACAGCATTTTCTTGGATAATCTTCTCATAATTCCTTTTGTGTTGATTACTGAAATAGCTACTTTAGTAGCTATTACATAAAATGCCTGCAAAGATAGACAATGCATTCAATATTTTAAGAAACAATTTTGTTTTATACAATTTACACATTTTTTATTGCAGGGATTCTATCTTTGATAATGTTTATGGAAATAATATATTTTACACATATGTCTACTTTGTACAATTACATATGTGTTTTGCACATATGGCATGAATTTACTTATTTCGAGGAAAGGTAATTAAGTTAATAAGAATGAGCTTTGTTTCATTTGCTTTTATTTCAATCCATTTGTAACTTTTCAGCCCAAATGAATATAAGTGGGTCCCTGTCACTGCATTGAACATTTAGCAGAAAGTATCCCATTGGCCCCTCGTAACTCTCAGTGCTCCACCTCACAGATGAGCAAACTGAGGCTTAGGAACACCAAATAATAGCACACAGGTACAGAGTGGGAGTTCTCTGGTAATTCTGCAGCTCCTGCTTTTAGTGACTGAGCATGTTGCTTCCTACACAAATTGAGCTTACTGTTGCAATAAGAAATGGGGACAAACTGGTCTTTAGAATAAAGTTAATGAATCTGAGTGTTTGAATGCTTCCTGTTTTCTATCCCATGCACATCTTCCTGAAATTTGTAAAACATTGGATATAAGTCAGCACAATTAACTAATGGTAAACTTCTTGGAAAATGAACAAGGATTGAAGAGAATTTAAAGTCCAAAAAACCTTAAGAAATCAACCAAAATCATGCTTTTCACCAGAAGAAACAAGTCAGAGGAAGAAATCATCTTACCCAAGATACAAAGGAGACCTGAGCTATGTAGTCCTACTTTTTGGACTTTGATTCATATATTTTCAGAAAGCAGCTGACATCTTTGAGCACTTGGTGTGTATCAGAAATTATGCTGTATTGTTCTTTCTTAGGTGAGTTTTGTACTATCCTTTGCACAGAAGAGGAAACTGAAGCATCAACATGCCCAGGACCCAAGGGATAGTATGGATTGCAGCAAGGATGAATCTTGGTCTAGACAGCTTTGAACTCAGAATTAAGAGGATTCATCATGTTTCAATAATTTAGATACCACCCAATGGCTGTATAGAAATGGCTGTTTTCTCTCAGTTATGATTGACCTCTATTACAAGGCATCTGGTTCTCTCTTCAGATACAGTAGTAGAGTATATACTGTATTTCAACTACAAGAGCTGATATGTAAAATATTTAACAATAGTAAGAGGTAGGGGGCCAATCTATCAAAACAGACACTGGCCCAAACAGAATAGAAATTGGCTATGGACCACAAGAATGCCAGTATTGATTTATAACCACCCTGAAACCAATTAAACTCTGCATTCAAAGACCAGGAGAGAAAGTAGTTTTTCTCCTAGCATCCAAATATCCTGTCTTCTGAATTTACTGAGCAAGGAAAGACAGAATAAAAAAGAAAAATAATCTAAAATAGACCCCAGGGAGTGAGCTGCTTTGAGATTCTTT
Organism: Anoura caudifer; assembly: GCA_004027475.1. Classification (NCBI taxonomy): domain Eukaryota; kingdom Metazoa; phylum Chordata; class Mammalia; order Chiroptera; family Phyllostomidae; genus Anoura; species Anoura caudifer. Next base: position 162,004 of record PVKU01003594.1, read on the forward strand.
TAACTACCATCAACAGAAAGTATACAGAAAGAAAAAAATAACACAACTGAGCCAGAGAAGATGCATGTCTCTTAATTACAACCAGATTTCAAGATTAAGAATGGTACTGATTGCAACAAGAAACTGTGACAGCTGGTTTACCATCACATGTGCATCACAGAGCCATTGAAATGTTCCTATTTTGGGGTGCTAACATTCCCACTATCCGCCAACCAAGCATGGATGTAAATCCTGTTTCGTCATGCAGTATAATTCTTATGGTGGGGTGATTGTGGGCCCCAGGGGGTACTCCACCTATTGGCCAACATGGTTGCTCAGGTAGGTTCCTACACTGACCATGTGAAAAGCCCTTCTACCGCTCCCCTCTGGTACCACATTGGGGGAGGGGCAGAGAAAAGCAAGAACATGTGCCATAGGAGTAAAAATGTCAGCAGGGAAGGTGATGGACCAGAGAGGCCTGCCAGCATAGCCTAAGGAAAGAAAGGATTCATCGGGAGGTGGACCCACGCAAAGCATGTGAGAGTTTGGGAAGTTTATTGATGGTTTTTGAGACAGAATGCAATAAAATAAAACTGCCATTTAAAATTAGAGGTGTTTGAAACAAAGTTATTTTCTTGACTTTTTAAGTGTTTCAATATCCCAATGTCTTTTCAACACTCATTGTGGGGGATCATTTGATACTCACATTTCCTGAATTAATTTTCAAAAATAACCACACCTGTATGTGCCCCTCATATCAGAGAGGAAATACAATAAACTGCAGATAACAATTCTTTTTCTGTTCAACAGTGCGGTTCAGTGGTTCCACTGAGCATAAGATAGAGGATTTTATATTCTGTGTTTCCTTGTAGGACCTCATTGTCCCACACACACAAAAAAAAGGCTAGGAAAGCTTCCTGTCAAACTTGTATTGATAATGTTTGTACACATATGTGGGATTTGAGATGCTATTACTATTAACAAGACGATTCTTACATAGCATTCTGGTCTGAACACTCATAAGTTTGGTTCTATCTTGTCAAGTTGGTAGTATGTCATCTGGGGCTTGTGACTTGGTTTTGGCTGAAAAATAAATGGTGCCAGATGTAATTTATTAAGTCACAGCTATGTGCTAAATGCTTTATATGCCTCCAATTCTGAAAACTACCTTGTGTGTAAGACTTCACTGTCTCCATTTACAACAATAGAAACCAATGACCATAAAATATAAGTTATTAAGAAGGCCAATTGGCAGGTCAGTGGCTGAGCTGTTTTCCAAAATAACTCAGCCTGATTCAAATTTGAGTTATGGGAATAATATCATTTCTAGAAAATATGCATTTACTTCCATGTTAACAACCCAGATAGTACAACGTGAACTTTTAAGTAATATATGCTGTGTTTTCGGTATAGGATACAACATGGTGAATAATGACTGTATCTTTGATATTGCTGATGGAAACCAAAAAATTAATCTACCTCTGTTTTACATGTAAAGTGTTCACTTGGACTAGCAAACTGTCAAAATGTTTGACTTTGTTTCTACCTTACTTTTCATGATGGTGACATTTTGTTACAACAATTCTTTAAGATATTTCTTTATATGCCTTCCTGCAAGATGGTTTAGAGCTTTGAGGTTGTCTGTGAAATGTAAAAAGGATGTTATTCAAATCATTTTAATAGTTCTCTCAACCTTCCCTGTGAGTATAGACATTTCCAAATTCCATCTAAAGCTTGCAAGTCAGATTAATGCATGGCCAGCAAATAATTCCAAACACAAAATTTCTGCAAAAAATAGTAAAGGGTAAGCAAGAGATTTTTAAGAAAATGAATCTGCTCTGTTTCTACTTGTAAAATGCATGTTGTGGTGTCTGAGCAAATTGTGTTCCATTTACTTCAGAATTCCACAGCTCTTTCTGAGGCTTATTTTGAAGTAAACCAGCCATAGGGGTGGACAAAGGAGCTGTTATCTGAGCCGTTGCTGTGGGTAGAGAACCTATCCCGCAAGGAGCCTGCCGGGCCCCACGAGCTCCATTCACACTTTCTACAAAAACGTGTCCTGGGCACCTGCCAGGGGCTAAAAACCACACCCAGCACTGACTGAGATACAGTGGACTGAATAGATGCTCTGTCTCCAGGGACCCAGACAACAGGCAAGAAACAGACCCATGAAAAATTAGAATACAGAGGTGTTATAAACAAAAGTGTTTTGAAGTTCTATTAACTGCACCAGAGGGGTCACAAGATTGGCAGGTGTGATTCAAGAACCCTCGGGGAGGGGGGTGCATTTGAATTATATCTTGAAAGAGGAACATGCCACCAGGCAAAGGTGACAGTAAGTGTCAGAGGACAAAAGACCTTGAGCAAAACTATAGCAGTAGGAGGAGTTTAAGATCCCTGGGAGGTAGTGTGAAAGCTGTTTTGTTTATTAATTTTAAGTATAGTATCTAAAATGAAGCACATAATGACTAAGGAAGAAACACTGGCAGGAACGCCGGGGAGAAACTAATGGTTTGGTGCACCTGTTGCACAAAGAGTTGGAATGCCATATTGAAAATAATGGCAATGGGAATTTTTAAAAAAAAAGACAGATCCACAGTCAAGCATTCTTTATAGAGTAGCCTTCTTTATAGAGCAGTCCTACAGTGCGGAGGACAGGTTAAAGCGGTGGCAAACTACAGGTTGGACCGCTCATGCAAGAGCTAGGAAACAGAAAGAAGAGAAAGCACATTAGAGAGCATGTAGGTGCTGGGACTGCAACAGGTGGACTGAATGCAGAGGGCGAATGCTCAAAAATGGCACAATGGTGGCAGTGACCGAGGCCACGTGTGTGTGGAACACCATCAGGTGCCCGGAAAGATTTTTGATATCACAAAGTTAAGTCTCCTGGAAAACAAGCTTATTCAGAAAAGAAAAACCTTACTAGCCTCAGCAAATATTTGCTGAATGAAAATAAAACAAAACTAACAAAGGCCTATACTACCCAAATCAGGGATTTTAGCAGACTAGCTGGCATATTTTTATATTTGATTAGGAATAGATTGACCTAAAGTGGAGTTTTAATATGTCATTGAAATGATAAGAATCCCCTTAAGGATATATCAAAAATTTTATCTAGTTAGAATTCACATCAAGAAAATAGAATTGTCAGTTGCTTTGTGTGCTAAAATGGCATCTGATTTGAAGCATAATATTAAAAATTATTTATCCTTAACTTTGTATATAACTAATGAATATAAAGCTTGTGTAATATACTCCACAGCATACATTCTTCATGTGTGCTACAAAAAAATAATAGTGTAAATCCAGAAACTTTTGCTCATGGCCAACGTTTCAGACATGTGAGCATCTTCAGCAGCATCTACAAAATACTGAGAGCAAAGTGTCAAGTGTAAAGCCAACCCATTCCTAAAAAATAACCCGACTCAACTCCTTTTAATAGTTCTTTCAGCTCACCCTGTGGGTGTAGACGTCTCCGAATTCTACCTGAACCTTTTTCAATTGAGAAAAATGTGCAGTCAACAAACAATCACAAAACAGAATTTCTGGCAAAATATGGGAATGGATTACCAATGGATTTCAAAGACATAGATATTCTCAGGTTTATAAAGATTCCCTTGATTTTCAAAAGCAATAACTAACCTATGCACCCAGGCTGAGGTTATAATATCTCCATCATCCAAGATCTTGAAACATTGACTAAGAATTTGTCCTAAAGGCCAGGCAGTCTGAAGGCTAACTTATTAAGAGGCAAGTAAACAGCCCAGTATCTGCGGAGTCATGCTGTGGTGAAGTCCTGACTCCCCCTCCCAGGAAGCTGAGTGGCGAAATCTGAACAGCTAAGAGAACCCTCCTCACAGGGTTGACCACGTGTGCAGTCGTGCGCATCAGAGCACCTGGGAAGTTCATAGGACACACAGATGCTCAACAATCGTCAGGTGCCATTATTATTCTCTTAGTTTGACTTCCATCCCCCGCTCAGCGGAAATTTTAGAGGTTGCACGTGTACTTATGAAGCACAATTCTTACATTTTAAATTGCTGGGTATGAATTTCAAAATTTAATTCAAATCGAGTTCTGATTTTATCAGTGCACTATCACTTTGTTTCATCATTTAAGCGCCACGGGCATCTAACATAGAAGACAGATGCGTCATCAAATTTACCAGTAGTACGTATGTCTCTTTCGTCCCCTTAGGTGTTCTGTTGAGTTTAACAAGTGAATGTGGAATAATTGCATGGGCTCTGAGACACGCACTGAGTAGGAACATGAGTTTATCAATGATGTGTGGGCTCCTTAGCAGCGGAGTCGCAGTTTTGCCTGGGTCCCCAGTAGAACCTCGCACAGCCAGTCTGCAGTTGAAGGGTGAGGAGTCAGCACACCGAGTAAACAGGGGTGTTTCTTTAGGAACACGGCGGAGCCGAAGGTCTGCTTGGCCTGGCTCAGATGGCGTGCCACTTGTCTGCCAGACCTCTGTTCCAGCACAGGGCCTGGAGTGGAGCGGAGGTTTAATAGGTTGTTGAAAAGAAGTACAGCCTTCACTAAGGGTTTGTCTTCATAGAATAACGTGTGTCACTCTTGATAAAAGTAACCTAAAACATACAAACATTATTTTACGTGAAATCTCCCAAATATAATATGAATCACTTGTTACCACTCTTTCACTGTTAATTTTCCAACAGAGATTCTACAAGTAATTAATAGCTAACTGAAATGTCATGATTTCATCTTCTAATTCAAATTCTATCAGATATATAATTAGTGAAATGGCCAAGAAAAATAAAAAAAAGTGCGGGGAGTGTTCTGTGCAATCATGATATTAATCCAGACTCACACTTCAGCATATGACTAGGTACGTTTTCCTAAGTGCTCATTAGAAGTATAGGTGGATGAACTATCAAAAATTCTGAAGTAGAGAAGGACCAGGAAAGTTCATAAGGAAAGGTGACAACTAAACCAATAGTGTTCAGATGGAAACACTACTCCGATCAGGTAACTACACTGGTATTTACTGGAGACTAAACAACATGGATTCCACAAACTCAAAATAATATGCTCAAGGTACATATTTAGAAGCTATTTGTGAAAACACACTATGTAGGACATAGAAAACAATGTAATGATTTCATGTAAACTCCTTACTTGAAAAGAGTTAAATCATCTTAAAATACCAGTGTGGTCTTCAGGTAGGAGAATGAGAAAAATCCTATTACCTCCTTCATTTCTGCCCATCTTCTGTGTCATCCTCGACCATCCTTCATTTTTCTTTATCATTAAAATGTATCAGCTTTAAACCAATAAACTTACTCAGATAAACACAGTGTAGTTTTCTTTTAAAATAAGCCTTTACTGAATACACCGACAAGGTACTGTAGAGTGTAGAGTGAATTTGCAGTTAACAAAGTGTGCGACATGACAGGTCTCAGAGGATGAGTGATGCGGAAGCTTCCAGCCCCTCGCAGTCCCTTGTCAGCGAGAACACACTAAACACAAACCAGCAGCAAAACGTATGATTCGAACAAGAACAAACCATCAGGATTAGCTTTCAGTGAAGATGTGCTGGTCCTCCGAGGGACGCGCAGGGGAGGCGCCTTCACCTGGCCTCTTAAAGGTTATAAATATGACATCCCATAGATATTTCTACAAATGCCCCAGTGTGTGTGTTTGCTGACCTGCACCCGTGTGTTTTACACATGAATAAAATGCCTGTTGCAATAACCGTTGTGCCCTTCCGGTGAGTGTGGTGCTAGAAAATGAGACATTTAACGAAACAATCAGATTTGTGTGTTATACCCACTGCATCATGTGTACAAACTTCCTCTCCACGGTGACAGGCAACCTTGAGCCAGCATGGCCTTTCAACCCACTGAAGAAGTCAGAGAAGGGATAAAATAACAGATTTCTATGTTAGTATTTTGACTTAAAAGAGCATGGGGCAAGACTTGACAAGACAAAGAACTGGCAAGGGTCTTTTGAGTGTTTGTGTAGGTACCTTTTTCCCAACTGGGCACTCTTCCCTGCTTTACCCTCCCACACAGCTGGAAACGTAAGTCATGAGCAAAACCATTTTTCTCAGCTTCAAAGGGGAAACTTAATGTCTCCTTGCTATAGGTTGGAGAAAATGTTATGGAGAAAGAAGCCAATGGAAATTAACCACTTCACTGTCAGAAGTTGCAAGGGGCTCTGAGCTGAGGTTGGCTGGTGTAGGCAGCATCTGCACCTGGGGACGCCACAGAGGTGCCCGTGTTTGCAATGGATGCTCTGCTCACACGAACAGTGCGTTCTCCTCGGTGGGAAGGAAGTTCTGACTCCTGGGAAATGTCCACGACCATCGGGATCTGCGCCAGCAGGAAATGGAGCCGTGCCATTGGCTACTTCACTAACTTACCAGACTGGGCACATGACCATGGTTGTTTAACCTCAGGAAAACATGGCTAATATGTTTTCCACCAACAACCGGGTAATTAGAAATTGCAATATTTCTCCCAGGGTGGGATGTTTTCCACTTGTTACACAAGGGAAGTAGGCTGGGGAGCACAGTCCTGTCTGTGCCTGTGATTGTGTCATGTGATGGGCTGTTCATGCATCTGACAGTTTCCAGGAAAGCCCAGGGCCTCTCCAGGATCAAACACATCTCCCCAAGCAGGCAGGGGTTACAGACCACCCCGGGCCTGAGTAACGGTCAGCACCCCTCTGTGACTGTGACTGTGCCTTTTCCTTTAGCGTCCCCCCTGCCCAGTGGAGGCCTACCATCTGAAATCACCCCACTTGGACAGACGGTATCAAGCTCTTTATAAGCCAGTAAACATGGCTTTGTTCACCCTTGTCATTCAACTAACTGAACACCTCAAAATACATAACAATGCCTGCAACAGCGGGCTAAATACAGGGCAGATGGATCACCGAACGATTTTCTCATGACTAAAAATGTCAGGCAAAGCATAGTCCACCACTGATGGTGTTTAGCAGGTTTCCTAACACACATCACAAACCTCATGATGTGCGTTGTGTCCTGGTGCGGGTGAGAGCCTCAGGGATGTCATACAAACAGGGGCTGAATTTCATTTTGGACGCTCTGTCACGTTGGGCACAAGATGAAAGTGAAGCCTGCCATCAGATTCTACCTCTTTAGGAACACCTTCTAGCAAAGGTTCCTTTTTAGATCACCCCAACAAGTTCACAAGACTAGATCCCCAATGGACCACTTAGGCTCCAAATCATTCTGAGAATCCCTTAAGACAGACAGCAGAGACACCTCTCCAGCCTTGGTCTTCTTAGTCCAAAGCACATAATTTCAGCAGCCAAATATCCCACTGAGGGTTATACACACAACACCAATAAATAAGAGTGACTATTTTGTGCATGGAAGAAAGAAAACCTCAAAGTACTGTCATTTTAACACATAGGTTTATCTACACAGCCAAGGGCAAGAGGGCAGTGGCAGGGAATTATCGAGTTACATACACAAGACCCCATGTCGGCGTCCTGACTTTAGATGGCTTACTGCTTCACTGATCACCTTCACAGGTTGTCTTATCCCTTCACTGTGTGGACCTAGCTCTAAAAAAGCAACAGCCAGAACTCACCAGCTAATTGACTAAAATGGAGACCAAAAGCACTGTAGCATTTAGTCAAATTAATTCATAGTCAATTTCCGCTCTGCAGAGTTTCAATGATTGTGTCTAGAACATTGTATCTTCAGTTATATTTTCTCCTTATTCCAAGGAATATGGAAAAATAAAACATAAGTTGGGGCTCTATTATTAAAGAAATAAAGCTCTTAGTACAAATAAAAAACTTGCATAGCATTTTATACCTAAACATTTACAAAGAAGACACAAGACAGTTTTTTGTTAAAAGAGAAAAAAGCAAAAATGATTGTAACATTAACCTTTGGGGTCCTTCTAACAATGGTCAGTAGTAGAGGAAATATACAACACAGAGTGAAATGCCTTAATCATTTATTGAAAGGAATTTTCCAAAGATGTATTTTTTAGATAACATGTGTGATCTATGTCTCTTGAATCTAAGGGAAGGAAAGGAGTGAATTGTATATGCCTCTGACTGAAGCATGAACATCGGTCTCCTCTCTACCCCACTGCTCTGTCAGAAGCTGTACCAGGGGCTACAGTAAAGACATGACAAAGATTTATGTTCAACTCCCTGACAGCCATCCCACGGACTTGCTCAGGACCTTGGCACATGAAACCTCGGATATCGAGAGACGAAGGGATGTATTTGAGCCATTCCGTGACCCATTTAATACCGCAGTCACAAAACCAAGGGTTGTTCCTAGCAGTGAGCTGTTTCAGGTTGGAGAGATTGTCAAAGACCCCTTGAGTCAGCACGCGCAGCTGGTTGTTGGATATATCCAGCCGTTCCAGTTTACGGAGATTGGAGAAGGCCGTCAGAGGGATGTGGTTTATCTGATTGTCCTGCAGATACAGCCGGAGCAGATGCGTACCTGGGAGGTCAGACGGGGGGTGGGAGAGCGAATTCCTTATGATTGACAATTCCTTGAGCTTGGTGAGATGGCTGAAGGTGCCCTTGTCAATCTCTTCATTGGTCAAGTTGTTTCCATCCAAAATCAGACGTTCCAAGCTCCTGAGGTTCTGAAAGTCCACATCTGATATGGCAGTGATTCGGTTTTCATCTACTCTCAACTCTTGCAAGTCCATAGGAAGCCCAAAGGGTACTCTGTTCAGAAAATTATTGGACAGAAACAGCAATTTGAGGCTAACAGCATCCCAGAAGGCCCCAATTTCCACTCCCTCTGTGTGTAAAAAGTTGTCATCAAGGTACAGCTCTTCAAGCTTTGAGAGCTGAGCAAGAGCTTCCCGTGAAATAGTCCGAATGACATTTTCCTGCAAATGGAGAACTCGAACATTCTTGGGGAGGTTCATGGGGAATTCTTCCAGATAGTTGCCGTAAAGGTAGACCGTGTGCACTGACTGCACGCTGTGCAGCTCTGCAGGAAACCCAGCATTGTTAATTTGGTTGTTGTGGAGGTAAAGGATGGTTGTACCCTCCGGGATCCCAAGAGGCACTGAGGTCAAGCTTCGCTCATTACAGTAGACAAAGCTCCTGTCGCAGCGGCAGACACTGGGGCACCCAGGGAGGTTTGACACTTGTGAGGAGAGCCCCAGAGAAATGAGAAGCCAAGATTTCAGGAAAAAAGCCCCATGGCTGGGCCACTGTGTGGTCTGTAGGCCCATTGCTGAAGTACAGAAATAAAATACAATGTGCTGGGGAAACAAAAAAGAAAAAAGTAGAAAGCAAAACGAAAATGACTGGATGGAGTTCTGTCAAAGTCCAGAAATCCAACTAGAGGAGAGTCCCGAAGGCCCACGGTGTAAGAATCTTCCTGCAGTCTCTGGTCTTATCAGCCTGTGTTGACCTCCTTGCTATTGTCCTCCATGTGCAAAAAAATAAAAAGGAAAAGAAATTCAACAGAGAGTTTCCTACACAAGCCAGCAATGAAGCCAAGTTATCAGCGGTCAACAGGGGCCCTGTTGGGCAGGCAGAACACCTGCCTTCTGTTGTACTTCAGAACAGTGTTGGTTAGTCCGTGAACTTCTTGGTTAAGCTCAGTCTGCAACCTGTGTAGGAAAGCAGAGAGAAAAGAGTCAGTGGAGGGCAGTGGTGAAAGAAGTTTTGACATGACTGTTCTCCTCCCAAGAATGCTGTGATTGGGACTAAGTGACCAGAGGCAGGTGATGGGTGTTAGGTGATATTTAAGTAACAATAATTTCATTGAAAAGATACTCAAGAAATGAAATGACTCAATTATCTTCAAAACAAACCCATACTGTTACCTCTCACTGTCAATGATTATACTGTGAATTTTACAATCCCAATGAATACCATCTCGTAAGTAGCGTTTGCACATCCAAATAGGCACATCAGCGAATCCACTGACTCAAATAACGAGATCACCTACAAATCCAATTGGCTGAAAATTCATTTCAAGGTGAAACATGTGAATAAGGAACTAATAAAATTTAAGGAAAAAAATGAAAAACCTTTCCAAGTTATAAACAAGCAAATGCAAATTGGTAACCAACAAAGTCAACTCAAAAGATGCAGCCTTTGAAGAGGCTACTTTTACTCCATTTTATGTTGCTGCCTCCTTTGTCAAATATTAATTGACCGTAGAGAAATGGGTTTACTTCTGGGCTCTCTATTCTATTCCATTGGTCCATGTGTCTGTTTTTGTGCCAGAACCAGGCTGTTTTGATTACAGTGGCCTTGTAATACAGTTTGGTGTCAGGTATTGTAATCCCTCCTGCTTGGCTCTTCTTTCTCAAAATTGCTGCAGCTATTCGAGGTCATTTATGGCTCCATATAAATTTTTGAATTGTTTGTTCTATGTCTGTGAAATATGTCATTGGTAATTTAATAGGTATTGCATTGAATCTGTAAATTGCTTTGGGTAGTATGGACATTTTGGTGATGTTAATTCTTCCGATCCATGAACACGGTATATGTTTCCATTTGTTTGTGTCTTCCTTGATTTCTTTCTTCAATGTTGTGTAGTTTTCTGCATACAAGTCCTTTACCTCTTTGGTTAGGTTTATTCCTAGGTATTTTATTTTTCTTTTTGCTATATCGAATGGGATTTTTTTCTTGATTTCTGCTTCTGCTGTTTCATTGTTGGTATACAGAAATGCCTTTGATTTTTGGATATTGACTTTGTATCCTGCTGTTTGGCCAAATTTATTTACTAGGTTGAGCAGGTTTTTGGCCAAGTCTATAAGATTTTCTATGTATACTATCATGTCATCTGCAAACAATGATAGCTTTGTTTCCTCCTTTCCAATGTTGGAAGCAACCTAGGTGCCCATCAGTAAATGAATGGATCAAGAAACTATGGTACATTTACACAATGGAATTCTATGCAGCAGAAAGAAAGAAGGAGCTCCTACCCTTCATGACAGCATGGATGGAACTGGAGAGCATTATGCTAAGCGAAATAAGCCAAGAGGTGAAAGACAAATACCATGTGATCTCACCTTTAACAGGATCCTGATTAACAGAACAAACAAACAAGCATAATACAACCAAAGACACTGAAATTGAGAACAAGAGAGGAGAGGGATAGGAATATCCAGGGAAAAGGGGAAGGGTTTAGAGCAACAAGTATAAAAGACACATGGACAAAAGCTAGGGGTAGGGGTGGAAATGGGAGGGAGCTGGGGAGGGCTGGGGTGGTGGGATGGGATGGGAGTAGAAGACAGAAAACTGTATAAGAACAACAATTAAAATAAAATTAAAAAAATAAAGTTGCTGCGTTTTAAAAAAAAAAAGATGCAGCCTTGGACCTGATGCCTCGAGGAAGCACTATAAACCTAAGGCACCGAAGCATGTGTGAAGGCACAGAGAGGACTTTTCTTCCCCATTTTCTGCCTCTTCCCATCGTCAGTGTTCCTCTAAAATAGCTGGCATCCTGCTTACCAAGGGGAATGACCACAGTCCAGTCCAGGACTCATTTGCACCCATCCCCTCCTTCAGGACCTCCAGATGTAGATGAGATGCACCTGTGAGCCCTTTGAGAGCTGCAAAACTCATGATTGGGAACACATTATTCTTCAACAACACAACCTACTTCCCATCCGTGAGTTTTTCCTGCTTGTAAAGTAGGACTTTCAGGAAACTTTGAAATGATAAAAGACACAGTTACCGAAGTAGAGGCAACCTACAGATAAGTACTCATGCCTTCATGCTCCAGAAACTTGTCCCAACTGTTTTTAGATTAGAGA